>JAUZNJ010032637.1:0-13586 GCA_034780135.1 Jordanella pulchra | reverse complement strand
GCTCATGAAATTGAGTTTGGCTTGCTGTTGACCTACGTTAACATACAGAGTATCTAACACGTAGTGATAACAGTATACTATCCATGTTTTTAGTAAAATGTTCTTGGTCTATAAAAATGCTGGGCCATTGTTTTGACATAAACTTTGTGCTACATTCTAATTGTTTACATTTTCTTTAGGGGTCAGAGGTCTTTCAAGCTAGCCTTTTTTAACTTTTTGAACTTGTTGCGGATTCTGTTTTGTTTAATTGCTTAAAGTTCCTTAGAACTGGTTATTTTTCATCTTCCCTTAAATTTCTTTAGCTTGCAGTATGACCTGCTGCTTTTGCAGGTCTTTCACCCAACTTGTGTTGTCAGACAGGTCATCTCTAAGTGATATTTTGTTTCCACAGATCTTTCACCAGCCATAGATGTGTAGACATCTTTTCATTTGTGCTTTTTTAAAAAGATACGTTTCTTTTTACCAGTTTTTCTTCTTTCTAGCTCAACATGAGGAATTGATGCTTTCAGGATATGCATGAAGGGCTGCATTAACTGCAAAAAAAAAAAAAATCTCTACAATGCAGAGTAGCTCCCGTGGTTATTGGCTTTCTGAACTTATGTCTCATTAACCTTTGGCATTTTGAAGAAAATTAATAACTCCAGCCTGAGCATCAAAAGCAGGTCAATTGATAAAATTAACCAGCTTCATAATTCAGAGCATGACTATTTCCATGTGGTTAAAAAATATCTGACAGCTAATGAATACTTAAATTTGTCAAACAGAACACAATTGACTTCCCTTTTATAAAGTATCCTGTAAGTGTTGGGTTTAATACTCTTTGGAGCCTCTTGAGCTAGAGTCAAATTCTTAACATCTGTGCAGATAGCAGGTTAAGTTTTAGTGTGCCTAATTTTAAGACTTGGGCTGTCGGTCAGAGCTGGAGGAATTTCAGAGGTGATAAAGGGCTTCTAATGGATATATCAGCACATATGTGAACCTTCCTTTATACAAAGGTATCTGATCCCAATGGTACTCCTGACCACTTTATCTCTTTATAAAACCAAAATTAACACATAAATTCACTGTGCAGACATCCTTTCTAAGGAGCTATTATTTTCAAAAATTATATACACATAAGAGATCCTTGTTTAATAAATTTAAATCCATCCACACTATCATATAGCTAGAATACTGATATAACACCAACAATATTTATCCACCTTCTTGTGTTTTAGCAGCAATAAGCTGCTCTGAATTTCTGCTATAATGACATTAGTGGAGCGTCACAACTAGAGGAATTTCAAAATGGCATTTTCAGATGTCATATATGTCATGGGGAGGCCCAACATTTACACTCTATGTCCAGGTACTACACAGCCACTATGTAATTGTAAGTCTAATGGTTATATATTCATCAAGCTAAAAAGTCATTTAACTGTGTGGCATATTTGTCAATAAATAGTAATAATGATATATAGAATTGGGTTTTTTTTTATCAGAAAAGTAAGCGAACATGAGCTCAATGATATTTATTTCCCTTTATATAACTAATATAGTCTAAGAAATACCTCCAAGCAGCATCAGACATTATAGAAATTTACAAAGACCTTTAAAGGAACAAGAAATAAAATGTCACCACTATTGGGGCTTTTGACCAAAACAAGATGTGTGACAAGTGACTCCTCCCTCTACCTCTGCCCAACTGTACATTATGCCTCGTGTTTTATTTCTTTCTCTTTCTGAAAAGAATATTTTTTTCCGAGGATCGCTGCTCTGTGAACAGTAGCAAGTTATGTTAGCTCTGCTTCCTATTCTCCTATTTTGTCTGTTTTCAATTGTATCCAGACTTGTTTCAGAAGTTTTCTTTTGGATGAAACGTTGAGCTATTTTGCACATGGGAAGTATATTGTTTTAGGATTTTTCTTCTTTTTTGTGTTCTGAGTCCACACTGAAGAGCCCATACGGACGATCTAACCACAACCTCATACATCTACTCCCCCAGTACACACCCAGTAGGAAAATAGGCACAGTGCAAAAAAAAAAAAACAATGAAAACGTGGACTGAGGAGGCAGGAGGACTGCAGGGGTGTTTCCAGACCACAGACCGTGGCCTGCTGTATATTTCTTATTAAGAGGAAATTGATAGCCTGACCCACTATATTAACTTCTGTGTGGACAGCACAGTGCCAACCCGCAAGTCTAGAGAAGCCCCCTGTCCTGTGAAACCTTCCCTGTGCAGCTCTGGTTCCAAAAACAACTAATGCCAAGGAATCGGGCCACGATAGACCAGTTGCTTGGGGAAGACCACGGACAGGCTAATCTTTACCATCTTCTGTACTGCAGTTACTGCCATCTTGGAACAGTTGTAATTTTCTTAAAGAACAACATCAGAGTGCAGGAAGCTGTCATCTACCTGCTGCAGCAGGCAATCACCCACCTGGAGACAGGAAGTGGATGGACACCTTACCAACTGAACCTTCCACTACCGTATTGACTCTGCAGCGACACAGAGGTGATGCAGAGGTGGTAGTCTGCAGTACTGGGACTCAAATCCTGTACGTGTCAGGTATGGCATGCCCAAAGACAAGAAATCCAGGTCTATCTCTGATCAGTGGTCATGAATACCCAGGTTGTTTGGCATATTTTTAGGTTTGAAGCCCAACAGTTTGCCTACTAGGTTTTTGTAAGACCAACAGTAAAGACACATTTCCTCCAGTCAATGGCCATAAGAACTATGGTATGCCCTTTGGTAATATAATGGATGTAACAAGTCTTGTGGGTCAACTAAAAGTTTGTGGACTTTTTAAGTAACGTTTTTTTGTTTTATGATAGTGTTTTGTCTTGTATGGTACTGGAATGGATTCATTATGTTCCAAACAAAGGATAGAGACTTAAATAGATCAACAGGAGCAACCAAGTTTAATTTGATCTGTTTAAACCTTTTCTTGATCTTTGCTTTTCTTTCAGTTTATTTCGTTTTCTTTTTTTAAACACAATCTATGTTGTCTTTGCCATGTTTACTAATGGTCCTTAATATATTTTGCTGCTAAAAAATACTTAAATAACTTTTTTAGGAAAAGGTTGAATAGTAAATTAGCTCAGTGCTGTACTGTACCACCGTCTTCTTGAATCCATCTGTATTATTTAAGATAAGGGGAGTTCCACCTACAGCTTTTGTTTTTTTATTGACCGGAGCAAAGTCAATGTCAGGATTTTGAACATAAAATATGTAGTTTATGTCAGTGTGTGACGGTTCTGGCGCTCTACAGATTCATGAATGAATTTAAAGCTTCAGAGACTGGAGAAGAAAACAAACTAAACGAAGAAGCCAAAAGTTTTCAGCCTTAAAAGTTAGGATAAGGTTAGGTGGTGGGTGACAGGGTTCCTATGCAGTCATGAGAAGCAAGGAATTAGATTTCAGTGTTTTCCAGGTGTGGATAGATATACACAAAAGTATTTTAAACCTTAATCCTCATTCCACTGTTAAAAAGTTTCCTTTGCTTACTTCCTTCTATCCCTCTGTTTTTCCTTCTGTTCCTTCTGGTCTTATTTTATATTAGATTATATTGTTTACTCTTTGTTTCCTATTCATATTTCAATCTGTCCTTCATTCACCTCCTCCTTTCTCCCTATCTTTTTTCCATGTGGTTTTACCATCATAGAGCCCTTATGAACAATCCAACCCCAACCTCATACATCTACTCCTCATGCACGCCCCAGTAATTAACTTCTCCGATCAAAAAATTCTTTCTTGCGTTTTCTGGTTCTTGCAACTTTTTTCCTTTTTCTCCTTCCTCAGCTTCCTAGGTCCCCCTCTATTCTTCTTTCCTCATGTCCTTCCTTCCTTACCTTCTTCTGTCCTTTCTTTATCTTTTTTTCGCATTCAGGCTGCTTTCAAATACCTCAAACTGTAGCTCCTGTTCCTAGCTCCTATACCTTTACTTTTCACGGCATCAATGGTAAGAACACTAACCAGGGTAGGAAAGTCTGTACCACTGTGATGAATCCAGACAGCCTTTAGCTGGGTTCACAGACGTCATTACTCAACAAAAACACACTTGAATGACACTAGAAAAAACTAGTACTACATCTACAACGTTCTAGAAAAATAAAAAAAAAGTCAAACAAATCTAGACAACCTCTGAATCTCTGTGTATAAAATATGTATTTATATATAACTCTGTGAGGCTGTGCCTATACGTTAATATCCTCGCAATGGTTTGTGGGCAACCATATAGGTCCTTGGGGCAGATAGAAACATCCGGCGATCCATATGCTTAATGCACTATTAACAGGAAGCATCCTGCTTCCTCTTTCTACCTCCTTTCCTTCTGCCAGCACTAATTGAATGACACTGATCCTATTTGGAAGTTTGTGTCCTTCCTCCTTTATCTTCCGTATCTCCTTTTTTCACCTTTCTTCCTCCCTATCTTCCTTCCCTGGAACCCTGGACTGAAAGCACGAGGCTCTTGCAGAGCACTTTCTATATTTCAAGCACCCCATATAGAGAGGAAAACTTATGTCCAGCTGCTCTTGAGGCAATGAGCAGCAACTTTCATACAAACCTCTGTACCTTTCAGTGCTAATTATCTGTCTGCATGGAGGCCATAAAAAGTTAGTGTTAATGAGATTTCGAGTTAAAGGAGTTCCCCATCTCAGACCTGTGGTTAACTTTAAAATTACTTGAGGCGAGTATTTCCAGATTCTTCTCCTACCTGCTTCCAGCCGCTGTAATGAGGCATCCAATGAGCAGAGAAGAGGGAAAACCACCGAGCAATCGTCCACTAAGCCTCAGACTTCAGCAGCAAAGCCAGACCCTCGTCTCCTCAGATCCTTATTAGTCATGAGAATGAAATGAGGTTAACAGCTCTGAGTCGTTCAGAAACAACCATCAGCCGTACGCAGTGAATCTGGTCCGCAAAATTAGGAATGGTGAGATGTAAGGAGATGAGAGAGGAATGGTAGCTGTGGTTTTATTCTATGTGTTCTATTATTTTATTGCAGGGGATGATTGACAGGCAGGTTAAGAGATGCCCATCTAGAAGAACTTGGTACGGGTGTCCCTTCTGCAGGTGGTAGAGCTGTTTATTGCATCTTCTAATGTAATTTTTTAAACCTTTACTTGCCTTTGAACAAACAAAATATGATTTCAAAGGATAGAATGAAAATATCCTTTATTGTCCCACAGTGGGAAGAGTGTTAAATAGATACACACAGTTAAAGAAAATAAGAACAAAAATAGAGACTGTACAGTAAGGGCACATTTATGAAATATGAATACAATAATAAGACATTATTAAAAATAGTATGTTAAGATCAAATGTAACTGATAAGGATACAGTGCCTTTCTAATATCATTTCTTTTATCTTTTTACTTTTTAAGAAACAATTCTGGCCTCCTTAGTTCTACTATTCTTTAGTGAACATTATAGTTGGCCTCATTATATATACCAAATATTAATGGATTTCTAAAACTATTTCCCTCAAGTCATTCTCTACTTTCTAACTTTTATTCTACTTTTTAAGTGCAAAGCAGGATTTATGAGTAAAACCCCTACTTGATTGAAGCGCCTGAACACATTTCACGCTTTATTTTAATGCTCTATTTCTGCTTTGGTAAATTTTTGTCACAATGCATGGCAGTAAATGAAATTCCTGTTCATCCAGGCGTGTCCCTGATGATACGGATTCATTGCTTCAATAATTTACTTGTTAAACTAACAGTTTCCTTGTTAGGGTTCAGTCAGTGCAGCGGAAATAAGCGGCCAGGATTTACTTTTCAGGGAAAGGAAAACATCTGATACACATTTCAGCGGAATTGTCAGATTGATAAAAATATATTCTTGGGTTGTTTTTAAACATGGATTTTAACTTTAATGAGTCCCAGTATAGGTTGTTGGTTTATTTCTACACATTAATCTACTAGCTTGAGTTCCATTAGCAGCATTTAACTTGAAAACATAAACTTTATGTCAGATTTACTAAAGTTTTTTTGTAATTACTTGTGTATTTTGGTTATTTAGATGACATAACATCTTTATATTAACCAAAACACTTTAATGCAATTATACTGATTTGGTTATTCATATTATTAATAATCATAATGCAAAAATATGATTCATAATATATTAAACAAAAACATATGATGGGAATAAACTGCAACTAGCCTTTAAAGAATATAATTAACAATTTGGACGATCATTAAACAATTTCCTAATTTAATTTACCAGTAAAGTGGATATTTAACCAGATTGTGAGCCTGGATCTAAATGAACTATAAGCGAACATAAACGTATTTAATTTACAATTGCAATAGGTAATTATTAATCAAACACAAGCATTGTGTGTATTTAATAAAGCTCCTAAATCAAAAGGACTGTTCAAACTCTTGATGCAACCAATCGCAGACGTAAAATAACCACAGACAATCAAACAATACAGGCTAAAATTTATTAACTGAAATAATTCTTTGTTATGATCACCTATTATGTTGAATAATAATGCTTGAACACACAAAATCTACAAGAAGGAGGAGCACAACACTAAGTAAAACCAGGTAAAATGATGGATCTGGATATCAGCAGTTCTTATGCGATTTAAACAATTAATTAATCCCTGTTTAACTAAGCAGCCAATATTAATTAAAAGCATTGAAGGATGAAGTGACCAGGGCAGGCAGAAAGGTGAAAGGGGGGGTTCATCTGTATACATGATGCTCCAACTTATACATTATTATTGACAATGTATTTTCTTCATGGGGTAATTTTTGAACGAATTCAATTCACAACGGCGACAATGGCAAGATCCATTTTAATTAAAGGTGTCTGTTTATAGAACTAACTTAAGAGTGAGATAAGAACAATCTCAAAGCCTTTTCCAAATTCCAGATTTAAACAATTATTTAATCATTTTTTTGTTTCTTGTTGAGGGTATTTTTGTGTATTTGAGTAATGTTGGTAAGTTGTCTGAACTAAATAGCTTATTTTCTTTTTATGTGAACAGGGGAAAAATTAGTTTCTACATCTCTCTGCTCCTTTTAATTCGTGATTTTAATTTTTAAATTTGCTATTAATATATTTGAGTGAGTGAATGAAATAAACTGTGTCCAAGTCAACAAAAATGTATCTTTCTGGCCTGTACCTTAAGGCCAGAATAAGGAGGGAATCCCTCAGTGGAAATGGCAAATAAAAGAAGAATAATAAGAATTAAGGTGTTTTTCCATCCAAGACAGAACAACCAACTTCACAGTTATCTTAGTGAATTGTTTTGAAGTGTATTTTTGTTTTTTCTTTCTTTTATTGTTTTCTGTTACTTTTGTATGTCTGTGTGGTAAAAGTCAGTAAGAATGGACATTCCTATATGGAGATATGAAGATTTAGAGGCTCTAGCATCACCTTATATGGTAATGTGGCGGTGCTGTATGAGAAGAGCGAGATGCTGACTGGGGGCTTTGCGGGAGCCACCCCCTGCCTGACATTTTTGGATAAACTAAATAGCATGTAGTGGTTTTGAACAGGGATTTTGCTGTTCCTACAGCTATGGTCATGAAGAAGCAGGCCTGATTCAAAGGTGGTGAGTTCTTCCTCTGTAATTTGTGCTTATATCAATGACTATACTAAACATGACTAGAATAAATTCTGTTATAACTTAAAGATATTTCCTTCTTTGTGTGCACTATCTGAGAACCATCCACTCTCTGACTGAACAGGAGGGGATCATGAATGATGATTGAAAAATGTCATTATGCATCTTATACTAATTTGAGCTGAATAAACAATAACCGAAAAAGTAAAATCATTATAGAAAATAACAGCCTTTTACTCAGAGTATAAATGAGCTGAAAGCTTTTTATTTCATTTAGTTTTGTCAGTTAGAAATATGACTCCTCAAAAAGCTCAGCTATGTATCGGTCAAAATGAATGTAGACACACAGTGCTCTTTTGAAACTACTAAATCCTGAGAGCTGGGAAGTGAAAAATGATTAGTAAAAATTGCTGTGACTATTCACAAAAACAGCCTTTAAACTAAGAAGTGGTCCGGTCTTTCAGACGAATGTCATTTTTCCTCTGTGATGCACCATTCAGTGACATCTCTTTGCTTCAGTGATTGAGAAATGCTTCCACTGACAGGCTCACAGTTTGAAAATGAACAGCAAAGCATTTCTTAAAAAAAAAAAAAAAAAAATGGATGGTTTGTTTTTATAGTTAAGTGTTTATAGCGTCTCACACCATAAATCACCATTATGAACTTCAGAGCTTTTCTGCTTTATCAAAGTTTACTGATTTGGCCTTTTCTCTTAGTAAGACAAAGTTTTACACCACTAGATAGTCAGCTAATTACTGTTGGACATTTAATAAAAGGAGCAGTAAAGGGTTTGAAGATCATGGCCTGCCCAGCGCTGTGGCTAGCTAGCCACAGCTAGCTGCCACTAGCTCCTTCTCAAGCAAGCTCCTTCTTGAACAAATAAAAATAATGTACAAGTTTCTGATAAGGCCCCTGCCCAGGAAAAAAGGAGTAAAGTGGAGTGGAGTGGAGTGGAGGTGTGGTGTTTCAGCACTAAAAGGGGACAGCAGGCTAAGCTAGCACAGTAAGCGTGCAAAGATGTATTTGCATGCAAACACAGCAGGCATAAAAAACGATGGTCAAAGCTTAGAACGCACTAGACACATGTTGAACAAGTTAGTGTGATTTAAACACTGCACACCACTGTACCCGAGTGCTCAGAGCGATTACTGCGCTGAAGATAGTGACACAAAAAAGTATGGTATGTTAGCAGGCAGCAGGTCTGCCCGGAAATTTGTACTGCTCCTAAATCTTTTACTGGTTCACAGTAACAGACTTTTCCAGCGTACTTTTAGCCCCGGGGTTAGAATAAACACACACCATCATACCACCAGCAGAGTGTTCAGTCAGTGACGTATGTGCTCCTATTGTTCAGAACTTATGGAACCTGAAACTTCCATACTGTTCCAGGAGCAAATTTAACTTGGATTATGTGGTGCTGAAATATGTCTATGTTTTTATCATGCTTATATCATCTATGATCATATGAAGATGTATACCATGATACAACCACCACCATGTGTTAAAAATCTAGTTTTATTCTTTTATTTTCTTTTACATTTTTAGAACTTACTGTACCCAGCTGCATCTTTCTACATGGCCACTGTTGATTCAGAGGCTCTATGTTTCAAGATTTCTGCACTTGAAAAAATGTGATGTGAATTACCAATGTATTACTTCTATGTATATTTATCGCACAAAAACTGTTAGAAATTATAGCAATTCAAAACCACAGCAGGATACCAATACAACCGTGTTTCACAGCTATGATTTTATCCTTATATCAAGATGAATTTATGTAATTTCTGCTAAGATTTAAACATTTTTATTAATATAGATAAATCTCTAATTTGGAACAGAGGTGCTGGTGGTATACTGGGAGACAGGTTTGAATCACTGGTGAAAGACAGTTAGTATGGAGACAGAAAAAGCTACTCAAGCTCAAGATAAGTGACATATATAGTGTCTCAGAGAGCAATTGGTGTTATAAAGGAAAAAGCTGAAATTTTCCATTCCTCATTTGACCGTCACTAAAAGCATAGTTATAGCACACTATGGCTAAAGCTAAGTAGCTGTGCAGGTGCATTATGGGGATTGTGTGTGATTGTCATGAGCACTTTCTAACAGACCGGTGGGTCTTTGATGATATAGGTAATAGATCGTGTGAGCCCTTAGTTCGCGATGTTTGGTTCAGACTAAAGGTGCCTTTTTATTTAAAGGCTGCAGGCTGAAGTAGGACGGAGAGTCTTTCTGGAGAGGAATGACTCAAATATGAGGGATGGATTTATTAACCATGTTTCATTTAACAATGGTTACTAAAAAATCCTGGAATTAGATTTCTATTTTTTCCAGGTCTGGATAAGTATAGATAGAAGATAAGAGTCTGGATAGATGTTTGTACTCCCTATACGATGGTCTAAATGTTATTCCTCCTTTCAGTGTTTTTTTTTTTCATCTTTCACTTTAATTTGCTTTCTGTCTAATGTCTTTGCTGTCTCCCTTGCTCCTCCATCCTTGTCAGCCACCTCTATTCTTTCTATCCATCATTGCTTCTGTCCTTTCTTCTTTAGCATCCTCATGTACTTTTTGTCATTTGTATCCTGCTTCCCAGCCTCCCATATTCTCTTTCCTTTCCTAATTTTCCCATTGTATTGTAACTTCTTTGTATCCTTCAGCCATCCATCACTCAATGCCTTTTTTCTTCCTTTCCTTACGTCTTGTGTCTTCCTTCCTTCCTTCCTTCCTTCCTGCCTTTCTATTGTCTTCTCTTCTTTCTGTACATCCTTGCTTATGTCCTTCTTGTGCATGTCTAAATCACAAAGGATTTTTTGGTGCTAATAGAAATTTCTTTCACTCCAAACATTTAAGATGATAAAAGAAATTTCGAGAACTAAAAAAAAAAAATGCAAAGTTAATTCTGGAAAATCTGTAAAATGATTACAGACACACAATATATCAGCTTTAATATCGGTATCTACCAGCGTTGGTCATTTGTATGAAGAGTATCTGCATCGATCCGATGAGTAAAACAGGGTTGATATTAACAAACAATATTTATTTCCATAAAGTTGTTGTTTTTGTTTCAGGAGAGCAAGAGGAGGGAATTAGTCATGTGGCGTTTGTTTGGTTATATTAAATGTAATGCTGCTCAGGATGGCGGCTGGTTAACTAAAACAAAGAAACATGGTTGTCCTTGCGTTTATTAAATTCCCCAGTTTTCTGAAATGTTAATCACATTCACCCTTGAAGAACTACTATAATTTCCTTTTTGCATTAATTGAATTGTAAGGAAATATATATTGGTAAATATTTTTTTATATTAATATCAGATATTGATATTAATATAGGTTTTCAAATCTATGCATCCTTAAATATACATATATGAACTCTATGGGTCAAAGGTCATATATTAATGAGAAACTTTTTACTTGATACTTGCGCTCCAGTCCTAACAAACTCTTTCTTTGTTTTTGCTCAACAGTAAAATCCCCTCAGAACATCCAAGTTCGCAAACATCAGCTCAAGAATAAACTATATACCCGCCATTAAACATGTAATTTTAAAACTGCTGCACAAACACTCAGCTCCACAGATTTTTCCTCGCTGTAAATGTGTCCTTGTAAACACTTGAGAGGGTTTTAAACAGCTATTTTATTGGCTGCTCTGAGCAATCATCATTACAGTGTATTAAAACAGGAGCATTTAAACATAATATTGCAGCAGATTGTGCAGCTGAGGTGTAGATTAAGCTGTTGGACATTAATAATGGATACTGCTATTCTAAGGAAAGTGAGCCCTAGATGGGGGTGTTGCATGTAGGAAAATGTTCAAGGGCCACTCAGAAGTCTCCATCAGGCTGAAAGTGGCCCCAGAGCGAGACTTTGAGTGCAGCTGATCTACAGCTCCACGTTTCCCAGAGACCATCTGAGCATATAATTAGCTGGAGGAGTTCATCCCAGTTTCTCGCCTTGATGGCAGGAGTATAAAGCTTCTCTTTGGTTCATGTTTGCACTTAGATAAGCAGCGTTTTTTATTGAAGGTGTGGTGCGTTTCTCCCCACAGAGAACGCAGGGAGTTTCAGCTTTAATCAGGATGCAAGGCGACTGCTGTTTATACTGCCTTTGATGTCTAAAACCTTCCAAGAACATATAAATGAAATTAGGGTCACCACACCCCCTCCTCTGCAGCCTAACAAAGCTGCCTCCTTCCTCTAACTGGAAGGACAGAGTGAATAAACATGGACATTTCTTTTCTTAAAGTGGAAGCATCGTTCTGTTCTCTGCCGCATTCATGGTAAACATCCAGCTCTTCAGCATCGGCTTCACTTTAGCTGCTTTTATTCTGTTGTTATATTGAGCGATTTTTAAGGTCAACAGCCATTAACGGCAGCGCTGATACTGTTTTTACGCTCTGCCCTCTGATGAAACCCGCCACCCGCCCGCTGAAGAGAAACACGGCACTCAGCAGATGGTGATGTCTGCAGCCTGAGTGATGCTTCTGCTTGATGCAGTGGATGAGAAATATGAGCGCCCAGCTTTCTGGCCCATTGGGTAAGGGGAACATTTCCCCGCAGTCTCGCGATTAGTTTGCCGGCCTCCTCTACGACTCTCCTCCCTGTAGCTGTTTGTCACGACTGCGTTAAAGTATTGCCCTCCAGCCACACGACGGTGCGCTAAAATGCATCACATGGGGAGTTTGTCTGTTGAGAAAATATGAGCTGCGCCCTCCATGGCGTCAGCAGCACCTTAAACCAACCCCGCCTGCAAGCTGCGAACAATGGCAGCTTAGTCCAAATCAAGTTGTAGAATTTACATAGAAATTGGTTGGAGATCAGAAGATGGTGGCTCCCTCCCTCCTTCATTCCTCTGTCTAAACCCCCCACCCACACACACCCACACACACAACCAAACAGCTTTCTACTGTTCCTCTGAGGCCCAATCACTTCAATGAGCTCTCCTCAATGAAGTCTTAGGGAATAACTTGATGAGAACAGATCTGAGGCAGCACTTCAGTGTTTATAGAAAGGATATAAACCGCTCTCTGCCATTATTTAAATATATTGTTAACCTACCTCCCTTTAGTCTTCCACACTCAGTTTCATATTCACACATCATCCTCTAAAAAGGGACCTTTTTGCTGCATTTAATTTGAAGTAGAACTTGAAATTTAAAAACAAAAAAATAGAAAAGAGCTTGAAAAATTACAAAGAGCTTTATGTGATAATGTCCAACATTAAAAGTTTGAAACTTCTGGATCAAATATGGCTGCCCTCCACAAAGTTCAAATTCTACATTCTCACATTAAGGATGATAAATGCAGAATTCATGATCTTTTCAGAAATTGTTTTTGTGTTTTTATGGTAAAGGAACCCCTGCAAGTGATTTTTTTTTATTTTAACCCTTAATTTTACCAGGAAGAGTCCCATTGAGATGGAAAAAAACCCTCTTTTTTTTGGCCAAAAGGCAGCAAAAGTTACGTTACACACAACAAAACGCAACAATACACAATTAATTAAAAACAGCTACAATTTAAGGAGGCTTTTTTTCCGAACTCTCTCACTCTTCACTTAAAAATTATCATCATAAATTCACTTAGTTTCCAGTATTTTTGAAGACTCATCTTTTAGGAGTCATTAGAGGTAACTAAGAACTAAACCCGGGTGTTTATTAATTGTACCGTTAAAGGTATAGTTGACAAGTATACTTTTTTTCAGAAACGGTAAGAAAGACTCAAACGCTGTTAATACTCTCTGAACTTCCTTTCTTCTGTGGCCTTTAAGTTTGTAAAGATTGTTTGCTACTTACATGTATGTGACATTTTCAAAATAAATGGTGAGAGCAGTGAGGCAACAATGAATGAAGCTGAAGCTAGCTACAGGGGTTGGACAATGAAACTGAAACACCTGGTTTTAGACCACAATAACTTATTAGTAAGGTGTAGGGCCTCCTGTTGCGGCCAATACATCGTCAATTCATCTTGGAAATGACATATACAAGTCCTGCACAGTGGTCAGAGGGATTTTAAGCCATTCTTCTTGCAGG
>JAUZNJ010032636.1:0-13586 GCA_034780135.1 Jordanella pulchra | reverse complement strand
TCTGTCTGTCTGTCTGTCTGTCTGTCTGTCTGTCTGTCTGTCTGTCTGTCTATCTATCTATCTATCTATCTATCTATGTATGTTCAGGATGGCAACATATCCTCTTGTTACTGAGAAGAGTTTAAATTACAACTGAGAAGAGTTTAAATTACAACAGGTTCTTGGGAATCTGGACTGGGATGGAGATCGGCTAACAGAGCAGTGTTGAAGAAAAGTAAGTGAATAGAAAATATCATCTAGAATTTAACATGAGAATGCAAAATTATTTTTTGACTTAAGGAAAAGGAGGAGGTGAGTAACCCACTGAGCTGCTTGGCAGGTGAGGTTGTGTAAAAGATCTGATCCATTATAGTTGTGTTGGTTGTAGGTAGTGGAGAATCCATGGAGCAGGGTGAACAGACAATCACTGATGAACTAGTGGAGAAGGACCAGGCTTCGCTCTGTCAAGAGCTCTTGGTAGAAGGCAGGGTGTGACTGAATGCACACAAAGGTATTTATCAGAAGACAGCAGAACTTGACTCAGGACTTGGAGGCAACCAGAATGATTCCACCACATCCCAGGGAGGATGCAAACAAAACAGTATCAGCATGCTCGACTTCGCACATCACTTGGAAGCTTACTTGGAACCCTGTCAGGTTTACCATGTTAGAAGCACTAACACTCTGAAACCTTCCTCCTGTTTCCATACTTATGAGTGCCACCTGCCAGTCACACCCTGCAGAGAGGATAAGGGGAGAGCAGAAAACATAACCAAAAATACAGAAACACAGAATTTAAATTTAATTTATTGCTCTGAAAAGATTGTCTTGGAAATAGCATTTATCTGGATTTGGTGTTGTTAATATCCACAAGGCAAAATGGGCCAAAAAGAGTTTGGTTGACTTCTAGAAGTGCATTTGTAGGGGCAGACACTGAGGTTGAACATGATGGTCTGGCTTGGCATTTTTGCTTTAATTCCTCCGAAATCTATTCTTTTGTGTAAAGATCAGGACTCTTTGCAGGCTATAGAAAAAAAAAACATTTCCTTTCAGTGGAGTAAAGAAGCTCAGACCCTCTTGGTAACCCCTGCTTTATACAACTTCATCAGAGGCTTCTGTTACAGAATAACACCTGGTGGTGAAAGACTTTGATACAGCTTCTTGGTAATGGAATCCTATTCTATAAAAACAGTGTTTTCCAATCACTGAACATGAGCACATATGGAAGAAAAATAAAGTCTGTTGCTTTTAACCACTCCACCCTATGTGCCTCAGCACCCACTGAGTTTTTATATGGCTTACAACTCCACGGTAAAGCTTCAGCCACGCTTTGTTTCTCTTTGTTCTAATACCATCAATACCAGTTCACAGTAGAATAATTAGTAGTGAGGAAAACTCTGTTGGATCCTGCCAAGTAATTGGAACATCTGAATCCAATGATTAGGGGGTATGAGTAAAAATAGCCATATGGTGTCTTGTAAAGAATAGGAGGTACAAGCTTCCCTGAAATATTTGTATCATTTTCCCTCCCTTTAACAATGTCCCAATGATCTGTTGGTCTATGCATGAAATTCTACTAAAACATATTGAAGTTGGCAGTCGGAGCATGATGTTAAAAAGTTAAGGATAATCAATGCTTTTTTTAGGGGGGGTTCCTTTGGCTAATATAAGTAAATAGAAAAACAAAAAATCTCCTAGAAATGAATTATCGTCTGGCTTTTATTTGCAACAGGTTTCCAGAATTCAACAGAAAACTTTTCTAGATACAAACTTTCACTAGTGCTAGCACTGATTCTGCAACAAAAACAAAGCAGGTCTTCTGTTTTTTTGTTCTCTTATTTGCCTCATGACGTTGTTTCTCACCTTCAGAGATGGGTCAGACTCTGACAAGTTGAAGGTTCATCTGTGACGCGGTAATCCCGCTCTCAAATGAGCCCCCTTAGATGCGGCCGGCCTATTTTCTGCTTGCTGCTCATGGTGATTGCCTGTGAAAGATCAATCAGTGCTTTGCTGCGGCGCTCTGCTTTGTCCTCGCTGTCACACATCACATAAATAAAGGCAAATTACTGGACGCACCACCCGTTTTCTGACACGGCGCGTTCGCAAGGAAAGAGATGGTGGCTTCTTCATAAAGGCTCCATTTGACCACAGTTATGCTTTTTTTCTCTGATACAAAAGGCCATCAATGTGTCCCGCCAAACACTGCCGTCCATTTCCAAGACAAATACTCATGTTTTCTTTATATTTCGGAAGGTAATGGGGAGGCAGAACAAAGCATTAGGTCCTGCTCAGTCTGGATAGGCACATTTTAGAGCTATAACCTCTTTGTTTTTTCCTCATCTACAAATCCCCTTTGTCCCAAAGCGCTACAATATTGCTCATATCAGAAAGATATTACAGATATTGGAAAGCCATCTCTGTCATTTAACAGCTGAAAACTGCTGTTTTTTTTTCATTAGTTCAGTCAGTAGCCTTGAATGTGGAAAATATGAGTTTTCAAAGGGAAAGTAGTAAGCTGCAGAACACATAACACGCTTTCAGATATTTAATTCAACTTTTTCTTTTTAAAAATCTGGGTTAAGTTTAATTAATAAATTAGACTACACTCTCCCTTTCCCTTTAAATATGGTGTTCTCCAACTGAACCAAAACTGATTTAAGAAAGCTAGCTCAAAGAGGTTATGCAAGGTCAAAGACTGAAGTAATGAATGAAAGAAAGGCAAAATTACTGGAAAAGGGCCAAAGTACGACACACTTCTCCTTCTTAAGCATCAGCATGCAGCTGAATCATCATTCAGCCTTCTACTACAATGAAGCTTTTAGATTCTGAAGAGGTATCTTCTGGTCTGTACTAGATTGAACTAAACAAAAACACAAACGCAACTCTGTTTAGCTTTGGTCATTTAGAGTAAAGGATTAAAAACATCTATAAAATATCATTTGATTTCCTTTGTATCTTTTGTTACATCTTGTGTTGGTGTACTTTCCTTTAATCTTAAGAAGCATGTCATGTTTATTGATCTGTTGCTTATTAAGGTACATTTACTGTTTTCCTCTCATGTTTCTTTTGATGAGGACAAAGAGGGCAAAACATAAAAAATGTTGGAAAAAAAACAACTGAAATCTCTTACAGAGTAGAGTCCAGATGCAATAAAATCAAATATTATTATATT
The DNA here is from genome assembly GCA_034780135.1 of Jordanella pulchra. Taxonomy (NCBI): domain Eukaryota; kingdom Metazoa; phylum Chordata; class Actinopteri; order Cyprinodontiformes; family Cyprinodontidae; genus Jordanella; species Jordanella pulchra. The sequence continues at coordinate 10,435 of JAUZNJ010032636.1, read as the reverse complement.
TTGAAACTGTTAAAATTAGTCAACTAAAAACCTTCCTTTGTTTTTTAGAATTTTTTTTTGGCACCAGTGGCCTTTATGAAAGTCTGAGGCTGTCATGTTATTATTTTTGTATGTAGTAACAAAATAAATATTTTGTAGACCCTCTAGATTTGTCACTTTGAAAATACAACATCCCAAAAAAGGAACCACAGCACACTGTTTTTTCGATCTTCCATGACCTATAAAGTCAAACACTTTTGTCCTCAGTTTTTGAACATTTTCTGTTGTTTTTGCAAACTTCAGTACTAACGTAACACTACCAAGATCAAAAGGTCTAACCAAAAAGAAGTATTAGTTCACTGTGGGCATTGCTCAGCTCTGACAGTGTAAGATCTGTTTTAAGAGATCACTGCCAGCATGCAATATTTTGTTTGTTTTCCATCACCTTCTCCTGATTACCGCCAAAATCTGATCTGCTGGTCTTCATCTTTAACCGCATTTTCTTGGCATTCAAAAGAGACGAAACAGAGATGGGTTTGACAACTCATGATACATTGCATAAATTGCATTTGCGACCTCGACACTTGTACTCTTGTACTCTTAAAGTCAAACAAATGGTTTACGCAAAATGAAGACACAGATGAAATGCGTCAAATGAGTGCATCGGGCGTGCAGGTGGCGCAGTGGTTAGAGCGCACGACCCATGTACGGAGGCCTTAGTCCTCGACGCGGGCGACCCTGGTTCGAATCTGGCTTGTGGTTCTTTCCCGCATGTCTCTCCCCCTCTCTCATACTTCCTTTCCTGTCAGCCTACTGTCAGAAAAACGAGCCACTAGTGCTGTAAAAAGCTCAAAAAAAAAAAAAAAAAATGAGTGCATCAATTTTCTGTATTTATGACGGTGCCTATCTCTTGCAGTCAACTGATTGAAAGTATAGTAAACTGTGAATATGTAATCAATTGCAGAGTTAATAAGGGTTAACTTTACTACACATGGCACATTAACAAGTATTAAATACTGTCATCTGTTCATTCTACATTTTTTTTGTATTCTATCTGCCTATGTATGTCTGTAAACAATAATGCTGAAATGCAACACAACTTTCAGCGTTTTTGAAACAAAAGGAATATCATATAATACAGAGATATCCAAGTCAAACAACACATGCACACACACATAACTCTAAGGTCAACTTTGAGATGTCCGACTGCCAAAACAACATGTTCTGCATAAATACCCAGGGTAAAGAAAAACAAGGTAAAACAAAAAAACATTATCATAAACTGCACATAAGTTAGAAAGGTAAAAGCATGTTTAAAATCCAGGGAGTGTCAGTTAAGTGAAAGGGTATTGCTGGAGTGGACATTTTATATTTATATATTCTGTTCGCAGTCAGTTATTTTAGTGGTTACATGTGGCTTAGACGTAATGATAAATCAACAGAAACAAAAACTGAGGTGCATGCAAATAACAAAATCCATCTCATTCAAATAATCTCTCAATCACATCTAAGAGCTTAGATTTAACCTTGTACTGAATTAAATTTTGCAATTTTTGTAAATAGAACAAATTCTTATCTAAATAATTGGGAAAACCATCTAGACCCTAAATCCCTTTGTTTTTACATTAAGTGTAAAGCACTATGTCAAAAACAATATGCACTTATTCAAAGTACATCAATCAGACAAAATCAAGATGGTGTTTACAGAAACGTATAAAGCAGCATTGGTTTAGGGATTATGTGAATTGTTGCTTTTCCTCAACGTGTTTTGAGCATTTTGAAGTTTTTATCCTCCTACAGTATTTGTGTGTCTCCATTTTATGAAGTAGCACAGTCTCAGTTTGACCTGTCAGTGTGATCTATGTTCCAAGGTATCAGAAGGGCTCAGCTGCAGGACAGATGTAGAGCTATACAACAGGCCCATCTTTTCCCTCAGCCCTTCACCTACCACTCTGTCTCATTTGACACTGAATTAAGTCCCACCCGAATTGCCATCATTCCTATCATGCATTAGCTTGCCACCTGTGTCCTGCGTTCACACGCTTAGCTTATACCATCATCACAGGCTTTCTTCACTTTGTCTACAGTAAAACAAAAACCACTCAGAAAATCCACAGAAATCCATAAAAATGAATAAGAAAAGTGATTACAGATTGAATTTATTTAAAAGCTTCCTCTATGATTTTATCCTCAATGGTTTTACAGTAGTTTTAGGTTATTTTTAAGCTGTAAGAAAAATCACTTGTATTTCAAATGTCACTCAGAAAACCATAGATGGTTCAAAATAATGGAAAAATTGATAACAACAGCACAGTACTAAAACAAAGGTAAGGTAATGTTATGCTTTTGGAAACAGCACCTTCAGTACAATAAAGTAATTGTTACTTTATTGTCTTGTTGATGTTTAATCTGTATATATAACCCACTTCCTACTGATTTAAAGTTGTTTAAATTATATTCAAACAAAGCATATTTTGCAATTAGAAAATATATACCTTTCATTTTCATTCAACTGTTCTCTTACAACTGCTAAAATGCTGTTTTGTTTTGTGTTTTTTTTCTAATTGGTCTTTATTTGATTTATCTGAAGATAACATCTTCAAAAATGTATTTACAATGTAGATACTTGGTTAAATTTTGGTATGAGTTAGAGTTTATCAAAAATGTCAGCACAGTTTTTTTTATTTTTTTTTACATGTCTACATTTAACAGGCAAGAGTATTTAAATGGTGCAGAGGTCTCTGTTTGACTTCTCCATTTCTAGATGTACAAACCAATCGTGGACCTTTAGCCTTAGTGTTTCCTTTATTTACGATAAATAGTTGATACATAGAGTGTTAATTATGAAGTTATATACATGAATATCAGTAAAAGAATGTGAGCCTCAGAGGTGGACTACAGGCAAGACTGGATGCCAGCACAGTCAGATTGAAGCTTTGAGCTTTTCCTGCTGAGATACTCTCTTTGGCACATTGTAACTAGGCATGAGATGGGTGTTCTGCAACTTTAAGATTTGACCGTGCTCCAGCGTGCTTGAATAAAATATTTAGACTAATAGGATTTGACTACATACTGAGGAGGTAATCCAGCCATTTAAAGCTGTGTTGGACCAAGAACACATCTAAATGTTCCAGGAGACCCTTAAGGAGTTGAGTCGCTTATCCCTGATCCAGACAATGTTACAGACTCTATAGCTTTCATGAATGTGACCTTTTTACGTAGGATAATGCATGTCACCAAAAAGGAGATTAAAAATAATGATTATGATAACATTTTAAGCTTGAGGGGTTAACTTCACAAAATTCTCCGGATGCTAGTCTTGATGGGGCAAGGGGTATTATACAGCGTCAATGTATACTCAACAATGTCTTAAGAAAGATTAATTGTTGGGAGCTGGAGTCTTTTGCTCTCTTGGGAGGGGTTTCTCTTGTCCATCAGGGGGAGCCTGGAGGAAACTTCTAGAGGAGGGCGGTCCCCGCACACCTTTGCGTTATTTCCTGATCAGCACCAACATAAGAAGAGCAGGGAGCCAGTTCGCCGGCACCGGAGTGTCATTCCAGTATTGGTACCCTGAGCCCCTCTGAGTTAATATTTGTGAGTACTCCTTCGTGCAGAAAACTAAGTAAAACTTTTTCTCCCACCTTCACAGAAATCCCTGTGAGATCATCCTTGGCTGACGTTCTGTACGGTTCTCAGCTCGCCCTCCTACGACCACCTCCCTTGAACTGCTCATACTCCAGCCTGATTGTTCCAGGACCGCTCCTTCCCTCTAAGCAGATCCGACCTCCAGCACCCAACCCAGCTCTCCAGGCGGATCCATTGTCCTTCCATTGTCTGCCCGCAGCCCCCTTTGGAAATCCAATTCGTATCTGAGACCTCAACCTCATCTCTGTACATCTGCTTAAAATAAATCAACTAACCTGACATCTTCTTTCTCCTGATTGTGTTCTGCATGTGGGTCAGACGTTTGCCCTCCAACATGACATTAATGACTAGACGTTTGTCAATGATGTATTAAAGCAGGGAAATGTTTAGTCAATGGAACTATATTTTTAAACATGAAAACATCTATTTGTTAGGTAGTTCTCAAAGAAAGAAAAACTAATAAACAAAAGAAAAGAAAGAGCCTGTAACAAAAGCAATTAAAAGAAAAATGCAAAACAAAAGAAAGAAGAACAACATGATAACAAGAAGTTTAATAAAAATATGGTAAAAATGTATAAATGCACTGGATGTGCTGCACCATTATGATGCAAAGATTTGAGAGGACAGAATCTGATAAATATGAGCAAAGGTTTAGGAGGTCACACCAAAAACAGGTTTGTCATAATCAGGGCACAACCTCATTATCGCCAGACCTTCTATGGTACAGCCCATCAGCCGCTGTCGAAACATGCTCGGGATCTCGTTAAACCCAGAGTCCGGGGCTTCATTCATTACCTAATTGGTTGCTGGAAACCTGGCTCCATGAAGCAGGGACATGATCTCTGCTGCCTCATCCTGTGGCGTGGGCTGCTGGTTTATCCACGGCTCTGTGTGTCAAAGTGTCACAAATAATGGCTCCTCTGTGTCCCTCTCTCATTGTGCTGCAGGCAATTATCAGTGTAATCCAGGACCGATTATTTCGGTTTGCTACCAGAGTTGTGGTCTAAATGTTTCCACTGTTTGGCTTCTAGTTGAAAAAGGCTGCCTGTTAACTGGTAATAAGGTAATTAGAACTGCACAACCAGTCAGATTTGAACCACATTAAAGACAGTTCTACAACTTTTACACACAGAATAAAATCCAGGACAAAAACATATGCAGGTTATCAAGACAGTAAAAACAACTGCTGGTCAATAAACAACTCATTTCAAAATCTAATTCTGGCCAATCAGAGCACATCCTTTGGTCTGAATACCTACTGAAATTCTACAACATGCTGTTAAAATCGTAGTCTGATTACTGATGCTACTTTATTCCCTACTGAATAGAGTAAAACTACATCAACAACAAAACTATATCTTTATTCAGGTTTTGTAATGTACCAAATATATCCCAATCTGACTTCAAAACTGATGTGTGTTTACATAACTATCATTTTTCTTTACACCACAAGTATATGGTATGAAATATTTTTGAGACAAATTAGTTATGAACAAATCTTGGGAAATTTTATTTGTAAACAGTGGAATGAAAACCAACTGAAACCTAAAGACTAATACTAAAACAAGAATCTAAACTGATACACACAGTCAACACAACGTAAGAACAAAGAATCCAAACAAGAAAAGAGAAACTCAATTTATAGAGATTACAAAAACCCTCTATAATTCAGATGTAAATTCAAATAAAAAAAAAAACGATAAAACCTATGATTGAAAAACCCATCACTTACGAAAATACTCTGTTTATTTCAAACAGATATCTAAAATTTGATTTAAAAAAAAAGCTCTGTTACTACATTATCTGTGGGAGTTCCAATGAAAAGGCTATTCTTGTCACGATGTGCCAACACATCAGTTTTGGTGACATTCCCTAAATCAAACTTAGTATAGCTTAAACTTCGCAAGACTTTTAGTTACAATTTGTCCAAGTAAGCTTACACGGGCCTTGTGTACAAAACAGTCCACCCCTTTCATACTAAAATAAAATGCAGATAAAATGATCTTCTGGAATTTGTGGTGCATAAAAAAAAATTTTCTTCCAGCAACCTGTAAATGGATGTCATGAAGCTAATGTTGATTTTTGTTTTTGCATACTCCTAAGTGGACTAAGAGGAAAAAAACAAAATAGGCTTAAGAGAGAAGGGTTAGAAAATGAATAAGTAATAAAGTAAAAAAACAACTGAGTTCCTTGATCATGCCAGGGCACAGAAACTTTAGTTTATAGCGTTCCTAATTTCTTCAGTTGGGGAAGTCGATAACATTTTAAGTATTACAAATTATCTAACAAGGTTCAATGTTAGGAGTTTGCTTATTTGAAACTTCTACTTGTTTAAGGTGGAGATCCCTGGGTTTTATTATGATTATACATTGATATGCATCTGCTTTGAAGTTTGCATTGGAGTTAATGCTTCTCCATTATTTAATTTATCTTATGAATACTTTAAGACGTATTTGTGAATTCTTTATGATATTTTATTTAGTCCTTTAAGTTTCTTGTCTTTAGGTGAATCACTCAAACAAATTAGACTTGCTTTAAATGTGCCTGAGAAATAGTTACTTTTAAGTATTAATTTAATGAAATTGCAGCTTTGAATGAAGACAAAAAATCAAGAAGCACTTGCTTGTCAACCATTTAAAAAATATTTGCATTCCAGTTATCATCTGATCTCCTGTGAAAAGGAGCAAAGAAAATTCAGCATTTATCACTAAATAAGCAGCAGGATTATTGTGTCACTTAGACATCCAAGTGTCTCATTTCTTAACTGTGAAGATGTCAAGTGACTGGCCTTGGGAAACTCTGATACCTTCAGGGATTAATGGCTTTATTCTAAGCTGTAAACTGACCATAATAATCTTACGCTCAAAAGCCTTGCACAGTGAACATTGGCATCAATCTTCTGCAGTCATCCCACCACAGACCTGCAGAGAGGGACATCCTTTTGACAGCAAAGGTTAAAAATTCTGCATCGACTCTACTGCACCCATCTAGCCACCAAAGCTATGATATAGTCAAGTGGAAGGAGAGGTGAGGCTCAGGTCTGTGCTCCCAGATGAATAAACCTCACGACACAATACCAAGTGTGAAGGAGTATGGGAAATGAATATAATGAACTGGATGGAGATGAAAACAACCCAAACATTATTGTAAAAAAAAAAAAAAAAATTACAGATTTGACAAATACATTATTAAAGAAGGGAATTTCAAGGTCTCAGTCAAATAAACTTGACTGACTTTTCATAACATGTATGAAAGTTAACTTTTTGGCATTAATCTGTTTTGTTCGAGCTTTATTCTTGAATTTTATCCGTCTGTGTTCTGTTTCTAGATGAGTTAACCTTTTTCTTAAGTCTTCAAATAGCACTAATGAAATTCGAAATAAGTTTGTTGCTAAACCAATAGGATGAAGGGAAGAAAACACTAACATGTATTTGCTGTCTTCTTTTATTAAGTGTATTCATTGTTTTACTATCTTAGCTAATGTAAACAGATGTCTGACAGACAAAGCATAAACCCTTATTGGCACAGACTTCCTCAGTTCCTCAGTCTGGTAATTCCAACAGGCTCTGTTACACTGGGACATGACGAACAGCTCCCCTATGTAATATATTACATATAAAGATTGAGTTTATGTGTAATGGATCACTGAACAAAATGTGTCAATTTCTAAAAACCAAATGAGCCAGTTAGAATGTCAGGTAAAGGAAGAGTAAAGGACATCCAGGAAATTTCAATATAAGAGGTGATGAATGGAAGGATCCTAGACAAGTCAAGTTTGGACTGTTGCACCCTAACTGTTTTTAGTTGATGACAGGAAGGGCATGGGATGTAGATTTTGTGAAGCTGGCCTAGCCCAGGAAAGATCATTGTTAAAGAGTGTTTTATCGGTGCATAGGTGGAATTAATGTGGCCCTACTAGCTTTGTAAAACAACAGGCCTTTATCATCTTGGACTGCAGCTGAGTTTGATGTTAGAATTATATCAGCAGCTTCTGACCAGAGGGCTGTTTCATAAAAGTAGATTTGAAAAACCAGGATGAGAGATAAAGCCAGGATGACCAAATGTGATCCCTGAATCCTGGCTTTATGGGGGTCCAAACCAGGTCAGAAGCTGAGACTATTTCCATGCCTTTCTTCAAGAGACTATGGGCTTAATTAAAGATTCACTGATAATTCAATGGATACATAAATGTGAGTCATACTTCACAATAAATGATGGTAGGAAAATGAGGAATTGAAGCTCATACTCAGGAAAAGGGCGACAAAGGGCATTGCAAACAATAGCGGATTGGAAAAAAAGTATCTAAATAGTCTAAAACAGACATTTTCTGAACACTTCTTCTATTATTAGAAAGACTGGATAAATTGCATACTCCAGGCTTGTAGTATCTGAATGAAACGTTGCCTTTGCAAAAGGTAATTAAAACAACAATGGCATTGCATCAGACATTTTGGTTGAATTAACATTTAAATCAGTCATGCTTGTTATGTTTAACCCTAAAAAAACACTTAATCTTTCATTGATTGATTTATATGGACAACACCAACATCACAATCAATACACATTAAATTTGCTATGACCAGATTATGCACAGTTTCCAAACCATCACTCACACAACTTGGAAATTTGTATAACTCCTTGAAGCAGAGAAGAATAATCAGCTTACTCAGTAGTATGGGAAGGGAGATATTTGAGTTTACAAACGGTGACTTCATGGTTTAGAAAACCATGATTAGTTTCTCAATAGATAATAGGCTAAATGGATGTGCAGCCACTCTTTGACACCACAGTATACTATAGAATAAAAAGGAACAAGTATCCATAAAAAAGGGTTTATCCTCACCCAAACAGGAATAAAATCCATAAAACAAGTGTGTTAAATCTTGGCTTTAACCACAAACTGAGAGACACTGATAACGTGCAATTTATGCAAAGAACCATTTAGGTAACAGCAAGTCTATGTGAGCACAAAACAGTTACAAATACCAATAGATAACAATCTCTAGACTTCCCTCCTATATGCTTTTAGGCAAGATTTTATCATTGTCTTGCCTTCTCTTCCATTTACCACTTTGCTATATTGAATTGAAATTGTGTTTTTAAGGCCATATAAGGTGAAAATTCTTAGTAAGGATAGAATTAATGGTTTTGAATTGTCTGGCAGACCATTGAAGTTTCTAGATATTTTTTTTACAGTTACATTACTGTGGAGAACCTAACAGACAGGAGAAAAACTTTAACTAATTATACTTGGAGAAGGAAATACAAGTGTTTTCATTTACAGCCAATATACTGCATTAAAAAGGCTAAAGTAAAGTGTCAGCGAAATAAAGAAAATGGAGTTCAACAGTTATGAACCTGAATAAGCCTACAACAGTGGTTTGTCACAAGTCTGTGATGTCTCTTACCAAGTCTCAACTGATAGAATTTCCTCTTTTGATTTGCTCAGATCTTACATGTTCATCACAATGACTGGTAGACAGATGTAAATAAATAAAAAAAAACTTAAAGATATTTGATTTGTGTCTCCCTTCCCTGTCTTGTCTTATTTCCTCCTTGTGCCACTACTTGTTTTACTTATCGTTTTCCTCCCACTCCATTATCTCTCACTGTACCTACCTCAATCTTATCTCAAATATACAGCTTCTTTCCGTCCACTCTCCATCATTCATTTACAATGTAGTCTTTCCATCTTGAATTGATATCATATAGTGGTGTATGGCTAGATAACTTAAAAATTTTCAGGGAAAATCTTTGAATCTTCACGATTCACGGACAAAGAAAAAACATACCTTGGAAGCAAAAACAAATCAAATCAAGCTCTGCATTATTGCAGAAACTTTCAAACAGCTCTCCAAGATTTGTTGAAGGCTGTGGCTCTGAGGTAATTCCCCCACAAGCTAATCTTGAAACTCTATAGGACAAAACATATGAACTGAGATTGCTAGACAACAGATATCCACTTGGCCTAAGTCCAGTCAGAGCAGCTCTAATAGTCACAGTAGAGAAAGCTAAACCAGTCAGTCTGGCAGGAACAGCTGTATGTCCTTCCTCTAATTCACATTTTAACTATTCAGCTTCTGTCTGCTCTCACTTTTTAGAAGAGATCCCTCACTTGTTATATCTCAATCTGTTCAAAGAATCCCTAGAAACTTGCTCAGCCTCCAGAAAAGCCGGCTATGTGATAAACACTCTGCGGCAGCTTAGTTGTCTTCTTGCTACTGCTCTTGAGCCTCTGGCATCATTTCAAAATCTGGTGTTTCACATTTAAGTGTTACATACAAAGGGCCTTGAAAATATTTTTTTTAGTTTGAGCACTAACATGGCCCTCTTGCATCATAATTTCAGTGTAAAGTATTTTATTTCCCAAATGGGATGAAGAATAATGTGTGATGATCATGTGATGAGACTAATAGTGCATGTACACCATACAGGAACTCCACCCTCAATTCCACTACCTACCTCTCTCTGGCAGCATTTAACTCCATGTCTAATAAGTCGAGATTGTTGCTCTCTTTCCAAAGCTCTCAGTCTCCCTTCCCGTTGCTGCAGTGTATCTGATCATTATTCTCACATTTTCTTTCTGTACAATGAACTTTATTTTACTAATTGATTTCTCCTGATAGTCCCATCTGTATGTACTGTATGTCAGGAGATCAGACAAAGCCACAACAACGCCTGTTTCAAATGTATTTTGCTCTAGTTAGTTAAGTATCAGTAGTCTAATATCTTAAACATCAGAATCAGAATCAGAATCAGAATCAGGTTTATTGCCAAGTAGGTTTTCAGACTTACAAGGAATTTGCCTTGG
>JAUZNJ010032635.1:0-13586 GCA_034780135.1 Jordanella pulchra | reverse complement strand
GAACCTGGGTCGCCCGCGTCGAGGACTAAGGCCTCCGTACATGGGTTGTGCGCGCTAACCACTGCGCCACCTGCACAACCCAGACATGCTTTTAATTCGGTGACGTCACGAGTAGCTTCTGTTCCAATTGCTGTCCTGCGTTCTCCCGTCCTCCTCGAGTACATACTTTCTGTGTTCTTGTGAAGAACATAATTGGCGAGAACACGAGTCCAGAGCCGCAATCTTGTGACTTGAGAAACGGCCAAAGTGTGGAATAGAAATTAGCTTAAAATCTAAATATTTTATGTCTAAACTAACAAATCTGAATTATTTCTTGTTCTAGTTCTTGTTCAAGTAGCTATTCCTACTTGAGTGTGGTGAATCAATGCAGTTAATAGATGAATGGCTGCACTGTTAGGTCAGATACCTACAATGAGTGACAGCAGACATTGTGTGTTGGGAGACGTACCCTCTGCCTTGGTTTGGCTCTCCTTTGCACCTCCCAGTTGTTGCTCAATGCTGCCTTGACTGTAACACCTGGTGAAATGCACAGGTGACCGCACTGAACTCACAGACTCCAAGCACTGCTCCGGGATCGGAGAGAAATCCACAGATGAGTGCGAGTGGGTGGAGTAAGTGGAGGAGAAGGGGTCTGCAGCCGCCTTTGTCGACGGCGATCCCCCTGTGCCGCCATGTCTGCGTTTGCTCCTGGCGATCTCTGCGAAGGAGGTCACGCGCGGGGGAGGGGGTGGAGGGGGGCTGGCAGCCTGTGTAGCGCTCTCGCTCAGCCGGACGGGGCAGCTCAGCATACGCTCCATGGCGCCTAGCCGCGGAGAGGGACACCTGTCCAGGTTGCGGTCGTAGCTGCGGGAACGAGGGCGACTTCCTGAGGCGGCCCCTTCACCGACCACATTTCGTTGAGACATAGGAGGGGAAATGTTGATGTAGACCTGGCCTTTAATTGTGGCAGGGGCAGCTTTAGTCCCCCCCGCGTCCTGTTCATCGCTCTTTTTCTTCTTCTTTTTCGTCTTGTCTTCATCGTCATTACCATCCTCTTCATCTTGCTGAATCAAGTGGGAATGGAAGAAAAACAAACCAGTTAAACTTCTGTGCCTCTTTCACAGATAAAGCAATTACTGGAATCTGTGTAGGGGGTAAACACATAGTAAAAAAGAGGACTAAACCTCATATGTTCACACTGGACAAAAAAAACTTTTGCTTCGTTGAAATTCGCCCCAATTTGCATGGCAGGAGAAAAACTCCTACCTCATCTAACCAATGGTTGCTGGTTTCACCTCAACATGGCAGACATGTTGCGACTCACAGTGCTTTTGTTTTTCACTTTTCAAAAACCAAAAAAAAAGCCGTCAGCGTCATCATCACTGGGTTCACCATTTTCTCCGGAGACAAAAACAATTTGGAGAATAGCTTCACCTCCTCCGGGATGATGGTCGCTTTCAGCGGTACTCCCACCTATCTCTGACCCAAATTGGGGCCCTGCTGTCCCACGTTGGGGGACGAATCACCCGGACAAAAGAGGGAAGGTAAGACGGCGTTCTGGAGCTCAGACAGGAAATCAGTACAAGAACAGTGGCAGAGAAAGCATCAGCAAAGCTTGATGAGGCATCCATCCTTGCACCATTCTGGAGCTAAGGAACCACAGCAGGAGATTGGAGAAGCCTGCTGGGCAAACAGAACACCAGAGCAGGGGACAGAAGGCCGCTGGTCTGTCGGTGTCTGTGCTGGAGGTAGGACTACAAAAAAGGTCCTTCTAGGGCTAAATTAAAACAGCTTTTATAAAAGTTACAAACAAAACTCATTCCCTACTTCATCCTTTGTCAACATTTTTCTCTCCATCTTCAATTTGAATTAAATAAACTTGTCTCCTTCACTGTAGCTCACAGCAACATCTTGTCCCTGATTCCCTTCCCCACTTCAAAGGCACGGCGGCGATCCAACTTTGCCGAATCTGCCAAAGTTTAGGTATTTACAGAGGATCATTTCTAGACCTTTGAAGCCCTTTTGATAGATAGTATCGGTGGAATAGATCAGTTTCACATGTAAGTATCAGCCAATGAATGATCTCCTAAAATTAAGGAATCAAGGTGGATCGAGCAGCTGGCCAATGAATTTGTGTACAACTAGTTTCAAGCTATTTCTCTTGTTATTTTGATGATTATATTTTACAGATGACATTTCAGAAAGTTGAAATGAAATAAAAATATTCCACTCTATTTAATACATGTATATATGAGCGTCTCACTGTCTGAAATGAGGGAGATTGTTCTTCAGTGTTCAAGGTTTTAAGCAGTGCGCTTTCAAATGAGCTCTTTCTGTTCCACCAAGCAGGATTTTTTTAATAGGATTGCCGGAATGATGCCAGAAGCTGGTCAGTGACAAAATAAATGATTGCGGTCCAGGTTACATTTATTGACAGACAATAAAGGACTCGGTTAGGCTTGCAAAAATCTGATTTTGTGTGGAGAAGAACATGTCTAAAATAAAACTCAAAGTTGTCTGTTACAGTTTTTTTCTTGGACAAGTTGCCCTTTCTGAGTCGATTAAAACTCAAACTTCTAACCTTAGTTTTCAGTATAACGTGATATGAGGTGTAGAAATAGAAATAACTTACTTGCGATGATTCTCCATCCTCGTCCTCCTCCTCCAGTCCTGCCTCCTCGGCCTGCTGCCTGAATAAGAAGTACTCACTGGGCTGAGTCGGGGTGGGGCTGCCTTTGCTGTGCTCTGAGGAGCAGCTATTCACCGAGGAACCTGCTGGACTCGGGGACGACTGGGACGAAAGGTCACAGGTAACCAGCTTATAGTAGTTCTGGGTGGCGACAACAAGTCGCGCCTGACTCTGCAGACAGGAAGCAAGATCACCAGAGGACTCCGCATGGGGAGGATGGAAAGAGTTGCAGTTAGCGTCGAGGTCGAGGGGCCCCTGGTGCTCCATGGAGCAAGAGCAGGTGGAGGAGGTGGAGAGGTGTGGCTCTCGGATGAGGGATAAAGTGTTGGAAAAGCATGACGTTTGTTGATGGGATAAAGGAGGCTCGGTCGGGGAGGTGTGAAGGTCCAGGTAGAAGGCCCCTCCAGATGTGTCCGGTTGGTTTCCTTGTAGGTCGGACACAGACGAGGTGCAGGAGTGGTCGGTGGAGCTGTTGGCGTTGGCGGGCCCGGACTGCAGCTGCTTCTCCGGGATGCTGTTGTTCATCTTGTTGTAAATGGCACTGAAGTTGACGAGGACGCCCTCGGAGCTGTTGCAGGACGAGTCGCTGCCGTAACCCTGCTGGAACTCTGAGAAAGGCTCGGAGAAGGTTTCTGGGAACTGCTGCGGGAAGTTCCGGGAGAGAGCACAGCAGGCGCAGTGCTGATTGGATGAGCCGGACGAGTAAGAACCTGTCTTGCTGCTTTGGCCACATCTCATTGGATGATCCTCATCCTCTTCCTCTTCGTCATCAACCCAGTCATGCTCCCCACAGTCCATGGACATGTTTGAGCCGCTGCTGCCGTGTCGGCGCTCTCTGTCCAGTCCCAGGATGTCCAGGTCCTCCAGATGGTCCGAGGCTGCTCCTCTTAGAGACTCCCGGCTGCTTCCTGCACCTGAGCTGTGCAGCAGGAATGGCTCAGACACAAATCCCAGGTCGTGTAGGTGAAAGGAAGCCAGTGCGTCGTCCAGCGTGGAGTTTGTCTCACTGTGGAGGTGGAAGGAGGAGTCCTCTAGGTAACCATGGAGGTTGTCACTATCTTCCTCATCTTCCTCATCCTCGTCCGTGTTCAGCAGGAACGGATTACGACGCAGAGGATTCCTGTTCCTCGGCTTCACTCTGGGTAAAGTGTGAGCTGTAATCAGCTGGTCCTCTGAGTTACTTGAGGTAAACGATGAATCATCGCTTGCCGTGCTCCCCCCCCTCCCTCCACCTGTCTTTTCTCTCCGCCCGCCGTGGGAGGACCAGGAGCCACTGGTGGTCTGGATCAGGCTGCTGTAGAGCAGAGCCTCCCTCTGGAGGATGTCCCTCTCTGGAAGTGAGGTGGTGCGGCTGAGTCCCAGGTTCTCGGGTGGGCTGAACGGGTTGGTCCTCTTAAGTGAGCCACCGCAGCCCCCCTGCCGCCCCCCCGAAACCTGACAGTGCACCAGAGGAATGTGATGCACGATCAGGGTCTCACCAGAAACTTTAGGAGGGCTGTCCATGGTCTAAGGGGAGGAAGATGAAGCTAGAGCTGTAGCAGCAGACCGAGCCTGAAGAATTACTTGTTTGCAGATGTTTTCACTCGGCGGGGCCAAGCTGTAAGGGGCCGCCGGGGATCTGGAAGCAGAGGTCGAGGAAGTCTACACCGTGGTCAGAGTGGTACATCTGAGGGGAAACAAAAAGCGACAGAGAAGATTTTATAAGAGGAAACACAAAACTTGGAGACAAATGATCACATAAAAAAGACATAAAAAAGAAATACTGAATGACTGGAAAAGGCAGCCGTTTGATTTAGGTTTGTTGGAGATAGGATACATCCAAAGGTTTAAGGCCCCCCTGCACTTAAATCCACAAGGGTTTAGTGTTCAGTGTGGGCGCAGTGAGTCAGCATCACGTGGCGTGGAAACAGCCACACCAAGCAGCTGACTCTCAGATAGGACTATGATCTCATTCACATATCAAAGCCTAAACATTGCACACATGCTGAAACACAGACACTACTGCCACCATCATCATCATAACCTTTTTGTTGCTGGGTAAAATACACCACTGCCACCAAAGGCTGCAATCAGTTTTCTCCCTAAACATCAGCTGTTATAAAACATGAAGTCTTTTATACAGCAAAGTCAATGAAGAGAAGCCATCTTAATACTATTTTTTTAATTTGTATGTGAATAGATTTTACTTTTGCACACACAGTACAGCTCTAGCTGTGTGTCCCCTACACAATATAGCATCTAATAGAGGTCATTTAAGGCTCTCATCCCCATAGATCAGGTCTACACTTATTGGATTATCAAACATACTAAACAGTCTAATATTATTTACTCTCTATTCACCACTGAGATGTCATTTTCTGTCTCTGCATCTGCAGTTTCAGACCCCATCCTTGAGAGGAGAAGCAAATTTTAGATTTGTCTCAATAGCTCATTAGCAGAGCTCTGCTTCTGCATGCTAGCGATTTAAAAGTTGCAGGACACTGGCGCCAGAGGATTTGAGTTTAAAACCAATGCTGTACTTTGTTTCCTCTGCACGCTTTGATATATGGACAGTCCTGCCACATTGCATTTATTTAAAATGATATAAAAAAAACAACCTTTTCAGTCACAATGTAGAAATCTGGGGAAGTTATAAACATTGGCCTGTTTAAGGCGGACTAATTAATTGAAGGTTTTGAGATCTCTGAGGTGTCACCTCCTGTGGAATAAGTATAGTGTTACCTTAAAATAACACGATAAATAACTCCACCCCTTGTCTTCAGCTAGTAGTTCTGCTCTCATTCAGTGACCTAAACATAAGTCCAACTCTAGTTGACTTATATTCTCACTAGTTATCTGTCATTAATAGAGTCATATTTTAGGATTAAACTCATTAACTGCTGCTTTTCAGGTCTGGCTGCTCCTAACATTAATGTGTGACTATCATTAGACTAAGACCAATACTGGGGTGGGTGTTTTATCAAGGTTTTTTATAACAAAGATTTAAATTGAGGTCACGCCACAGAAGGGGTAACTAAAATCAAAGCCAGTTTTTTCAAAGCAACATACGTCTTTTTTTTTTTATTGAAACTTAAAGAAAGAAAGAAATTAAAAAACGATTAATTAAATTTATTAGGGAAAAATAAACTGGAGATTGGATTTTTAAGCTTTATCAACCAGCCTTCACCGTTACACTTAATGACATCACTTGCTGGATGTGGAGCACGGCTAAGAACACAGCCTCCAAAGCTGTGAAAACCTTACTAATTTTATTTACCTATTTTTATTTTTTTTTACCTCATTTCAACTAAACTCTCCATTTTAATTTCGTCATGGCCCGTTGACTATTCCTTTGGTAGGAACTACCACTACAAGCATTAACTTAATTAGCAGGACAAAGCCTGGAGTAAAATGTAATACCTGACAAAGGAAACTGCAAAGTGTTAAAGGGATAAACTGCAGGGTCAGAAAGGTTGATTGTGTGAAATGTCTAAGAACAAATTGGTGAAGAGCTGTGACAAGAGGATTTAGGAGGTTAATGATTTAAATGGGTAATTCATTTATGTAATGAAAGAGTAATGGTTCAATGCCCAGTCTATAGCTGAGGAATATTTAAAGGTTGGATTTTGTGCTCAGGCTTTTCTTCTCTCTTTTATTAGTTGGAGGAAATTCTCAAGTCAGACGAGACAGAAAACATTCAGAGGGGAAGAAGGTAAACCTGAGAAATGTGGCCCCTAAACTTTTTATTTGTAGGGTGAGGGTGGGGGCATGGGGAGGACATGCAGTTCAAAAAAATGCCATTTGTTCTGATTTGTTTTTAAATAAATAAATAAAAATCAGAGCTCAAGTGAATAGGGCTGAAAGAATGAATCAGATTAATCGTGATTAATCGATTATTGAAATAATCGCCAACTAATTTAGTAATTGATTCATCGTCAACTGAAGTATAGAGACTCTAAAACATACCTTCAGCTGACAGAAAAAAACACTTAAGAGCAGAATTTATACTTAAGTTGTACAAAAAAAAAATCAATGTTTTGTATTTAAGATAAAAAGAACTTTTTATCCGTCAATGGACTCTATTCCTCAGGTGGAAAAGTTTTAGTTTCACCTGGTTTAATTCTGTAAAAATCTTCTTTCAGGAACCTTTTGCCATTCGATTATTAATCGATGAATCGAAAAAATAATCAAGAGATGACCATTGCTTACTAGTGAATGCATTGCTCTGTTGTGTGTTCGACTTGTGGCAGCCTTGGGGTTAAACTAGCAAGAATAGAGTTTTTAATAGTTACTCAAATTGGTTATATTACAAAAGTGGCCAAACATTTGAAATCTAAAAGCTGGAAAATGTTTTGTTACAGAAGACATCCTAAAAAGTTGAGAAGGCACGACTGCCAGACCTTAGTGGCTTTTACTCTCTGTTATCTTGTTAATCGACTGAAGGACGTGTTTATTTTCTGAGTCACCCAACTGAAATATAGAAGAAAAAAAAGGGGAACATGAGAATAAAAAGATTTGAAAAAACTAGTGATTACTTTTTAAATAAGAAAATGAAACTATAAATAGATACAAGTATTGGCAGGTAGCAGAAGACGAAGTAACAACATTGCTAAAAGCTGTTCATTTCTTTCGACACTTATCTGTTTTAAATGGCTTCTGAAATAAGAAAGGAAATTGGAAGTCATTTGTGAAGTAAAATGTTTATAAAGCATAACTTCACAGTTGTTTTAAAATGACAGAAGTAGCTCTGGTGATGCGCTGTGAACACATTAAATGAATTTAACTGATGTCACTGAGCGAATCGAAGGTGAGACTTTAAATCTGAAAGATTTTATAGGAGAAACAGGCCTAATCTGCATTGAAGTAAAGGTCACTGTTTAAATGAAAGTGTTACCTCTGTGCTAAAAGATCCTCTAAAACCAGGCCAAGATGAAATACATTAGACATAAAGTTGAAGGTGGGTAAATCAAACTGACAGACTGAGCAATCTAGAAAGATCTAGAAAGATTTAGCTTGGAGAGGCAACCACTGCTTTAAACAGTTGTGTATAAAGTCATCAATTTTTCACATATGCGCGGGAAACTAACAATTTTGTTTATTCTGAAGGAAATAAAGAGAGGCAAACTGTCAAATAAGAAGCACAAGTAAGGAGTTTGAGTGAACAGGGATTAAGCTTATTATTTGCTTTCAGCAGTCCTGAACTGAATAGTTCCTTTGTAGAAATACGACACCCTGTGAGCAGAGGGAAGTACCCTATATACGTATAAGGCTTGAGGAAAAGGAAGCAAAGCTGGAACAAAGGATATCCTCCTTGTTAGATCATCAGGGATGCACTTCCAGGAATATATGAGCCTGGGTGAGGAGCAGGCTGCACACCCTAACCAAGGAAACATAATTCACACTGACAGAGACAAGGGTAAAGATCCCAATAGATAAGGCTCTGATAATTTACTGAATGTAATCTAATAAAATTATAGCAGAACTCTTGTGTAAAAAGTGGTGACAGAAAATGTAAGTGTAATCTAGGATTCAGTATTCCTACATGTTTTTCAGTCTCTATATTTTTCAAGAATTAAAGTTGAAGAGTTTCCTTTAGCTCATCTTTAAGCTTTAAAAAACTAAACTTATTGTATATTTATAACTTATGAAAGTTAGAATACACCAACACTATGCTCATACATCAACCCAGGCTCAATTTATTTAGAAATTTGATAAATGAATGATGGCACCACAATCAGAAATCAGTCGAAACTCAGGTATTTTCTCATGGAAATGAAGAAGTCTCCTTAATTCTTCCTCCAAGCTCTGTTTAAACTCTGTCTTGCTCTCTCTTGCCACGATGGCACAGTCAGTATCTGTCTGCATGGGGATTCATATGCTCCACATCCTCCTTCTACTAAGAGTATGAATACAGCTTTTGTTTGCTGCTCCTGTTCACCCGAGCACTGCTAAAGAGGCCTGGGGGGAAAGGAAATACTGCAATTTAACAGTCTGGAATGCTTCTAGACAGTTTAGTCATTTTTCTAAACAAATAAAAGCTAGTTTCACCAGGAGAAATTAAGTAATGGTATAGATTCCATACCTTGCAGAGGTGTTAGATGGTTTTGGTGTCAATGCAGAGGATAATAAAATAAAGAAAAAAATTCCATCTGTCTTTAAATCTTACAGACCAACAGCTGGGAAGCAGATTTATTGACAAATCCAACCTAAAGTTTGAGGTTTACGAGTCAGCCTGACTGTAAACCATTATGACATCAATTTGGCCAGTGGCACTGATCCAGACCTGAATGTTGTGACCTGAAAGTGGCAAAAAGCAAAGCTCCTTTTACAAAAGACAGAGACACAACTTACAAAGACTGCCAAGAGTTTGATAACAAGAAGAAAAGAGTAATTTTACTCACCACACCCAAGATCTACAATTGACTGACCTCTAGAATCAAGAAATTACTTCAACAGAGTCTAACTGACAATAAAATATAGACTTAAAAGGTCTCAAAAAGACCCTGAGATGGACTGGCGACCTGTCCAGGGTCTACCCCTTCTTTTGCCCACAGACTGCCCGTAGAGATAGGCACAGGCGCCACCATGACCCTGAGAATAAGTAGGAGAAGATGGAAGGATGGATATCTCAAAAAGCAATGTAAACTAATTATAAACAAACTTATTGACATCTATCAGTCTGGAAAGGGTCACAAAGCCATTTGCTGATCTTAGGAAACCAAGAACCACAGTGTGATTGGTGGAGGGCAACAACCTTTAATGATGGTTTTAGATGATTAAACAGCTCTGGTTAAAAGAGTCAAAACTGAGTTTTTAAGAGATGATTTAATTGTTTATATTACAAGAGCAGTGGAACATATAAAACCTAAAGCTGGAAAATCATCTACAATTGGAGAAACGATAAACCAGAACCTTCCCAGTCCTAACATGACCACCAAGATTATTTTAAGAGCACAATGACGACACACTCAAGAGGTCATGAATGAAACAAGGAAATATTCAAAGCTCTGCAGGACATACATCCCTCAGTACAGTTAATTAATATGAAATGAAGTGGGCAATAAATGGCTTCCAGAGGAGAGATCTATGGTCTGAACCATTGCTGTGCTGTTTGACCAAGTTTGTTACAGATGCAACCTAGAAGGTAGACTTATACTTTATAACCCAACTACTGTCTATACAATCCTAATTTGTTCAAGTATTGGAAAGATGTTAAGGCTATTCAAGCAGAAAGTTATGAGGACAACACAGGGACAGTCCCACTCAGAACGAAGGGCCTTTTAAGGTCCCAACAAATTTGGATGAAGGTAGAGCAGCATGAGCAAATGCATTCAACCCTCCTCAGAGGAGCTCAGGCCGTGGAACAAAACAATGGCTGATATTAATCTTCATTCCGCCTTATAAAAACATTTCTAATCAACCAAAACAACTGCCATGCTGATCCTAAGATATCAGACCAATCAATTCAATAACTAGCCTCTAATCTGAATTTCTACGCCAAACAAAGGAGGATGTGTTCATGTATGAATGTATGAAACGTTGACTTTATAAATCAGCATAACATTGTGTATAATATCAATAAATACGCTGCTCCGCGCATCCTTAAACCCTCAGCTGATTAGCTTCCTGATCTAGGAGAACAAGAGGCACACAGCAGAGATATCGGTCAATCCCAAGGGTTGGCTGTGGGTTCTGAAGGAGCTGAAGATGAGAGCATGACCTTGATGCCTGCTTTGCCTTCACAGATTAACAGCAGCTTTCCTCCTCTGCTGTTTGTCTGCTTGAACTTGAGGAGCTTAGAAAAGCTTGCATAACAAAGGCCTACAGAGATTTGGCACTGCAGACAGGTATTATATCCAGCCAGAGTGAAGCGTTGGCAGGCACCACTACCTCAGTGGCATCATCTATGAAAAGGTTTGTATTCTTTATGTTTTTTTTTTTTTATAAAAAGATTTTCAGTGAAAAATTGTACAAAGACCAGTTGTACAAAATGATCTCCCAGACATTTCTTCACCAGGTCCAATTTTTCAGGTATTACATCAACAATCCAAGAAAAACATCTTAACATTATAGATGTCCACAAATTGACATCTTTTTTTTCCGAGGTCTCTTTGCAGTGGGATCTGTTGGAAGAACCTCTAAAACTTGCCCAGTAAACTGTTAACTGAGGTATCTTAGCCGAAGTTTGTGGCAGTTTTATTTGATTTCCTACCTGCTTTTATCTTGATTTGCTTTTATCTTGCTTCCATTTTATTCTTTAATCCACTTTAAAGTGCCTTTGTATAAATAAAAGTACCTTGCCTAAAATGAGGAACCAGGAACCAACCAGGATCAGATCCCCAAAATCCTTTGAACCGTTTTGAGCCGCCCTATGGAAGCTTATTTAGTCGCTGGTATCTGAGTCTCGTCTATAGTCAAATGGTCCATAAAGCCAGCTTTCTCTGGGTGCCTATGAAGCATAGGGCAATACAGTGCTTCCCCTTCCCCACATGCTGATGCACACTGCCCGTCAGCTGGCTTAAAGAAGGCTGCTATTTCTCACTGGTCTTAAAAGAAAGACTAATTTGCTTGGAAAGCTTTGCTGGAATCAACAATGTGAAAAGTCATAGTTTAAAACCTGAAGCTTGCTTTTTTTTTAAAGGTAATAAAGTTGGTCAGCAAAGAGCTGTATGTATGGTACACTATCATATTACATTTCCTGTACAGTTTGGTTGTCAAGAAGTTGATTGTCTTTAAACTGCACTCAAAAAAGAAAATGCTGCTCCAGCTTAAATGAATTCCTTCAATTGGTAACAAGTAATTCAATCATATGAAAACTCAAATAAATTAAGTTGTAAACCTTTAAGAGACGAAGCAACGAAAGAGAGAGAGAAACTGCACGCCTTTACACAATTTTGGAAAGTGCCTCAGGATACCAGTTAGTGTGTTAAATATAAAAATAGATCTACACACTACAACGTCGGATTTTTCTTTGTATTAATTGTACATTTAGTGAGGGATTTTTATAATTCCCAGAAAGGGACTGATGTGGAAGCCTAATTTGGTGTGTTGATCTACGTTCATGTTTGTCCCTAATTAACTATTTTCATCCATCCCATCAATCACCTTCCAGACACAAAAAAAACCTTGAAATTGATAAGAACTGATATAGTAATGTATAAGTTCATAAAAGAAACTCTTAAAAATAATATTTAAAGAATTCCAATACAATGTGTATACATAGGATGATCTAATTTTCTTTATTCCTTTTCCTTCAAAATAAAAGAAAACACTTTAATAACTACAATGAATATTTATAGCGTGAAAACATGCAGCAGATCAGAAACTATTTGATTTGGAATGTGAAGAGTGAAGTAAAAAAAAGCATGGAAAACTTAAAAAACTATGTTGATTTATAAAACTTCTGACATTCTTTAAAAATATGGCCAAAGAAATAAGTAGAGCCCCAAAATGAAAAGTCCTAGGAGTGTTATAAAGCCTTTTATTGCTCAGTGATAAACTGCACTTTTGGAAGAAAATAAAAATAATGTTATTTATAGCCGATTATCAAATATATACTTGGAAAATCCTAATATCAGCCTCACGCTTGCTTTATAGTATCAACCTACTGCATAGCCTCCCCCTTCTGCATCTCAATGCATCTTGGGATCTAGAAATTTCCACACTTGTATAATTTCCATCCTTAGCTCTACTTCCTGCTGTGCTCTTGTACAGTTCTGCTCAGTTCCACAGAACAACACAGTGAAAACGCCCACAGGATATTAACAATGTCCCTGTTGCTCGTAGTGCTCTGTCACAGTCACACAAACGAGGCTGAAATACAGAGCAGGCTGGGAATCCATTCACCGGCCTTGGCCACGAACGCGGCTCCACAGAGCTGTTGTCAGGGCACCTTTAAATCAGTCCAGCATTGCAAGCTGAGACCCAGGAAGAGAATTAACCTCCATGGCTGATGGGAAGAAACAATGTATTTGTGTGAGTTTTTTTTCAAACTACTGTAGATCTACAACATTGATGGGGGTTTTTTTCTGTTGGAAACACGATTTATAGTGACTAAAATGAATCACAGCCAACGGGGGAAAACACTTTGTACACCAGAAATAATGAAATATTTGTGGTCAACCTTAGCATTTCATGGCAAGATATAAAGAGCTTTTAAAATGTTACTACTTTGCAGCTGCTGTTGCTGCAGAATAAAAGCCAATAAAGGCAACAAGAAAGAGGGAGGTAAAGTCCAACTGGGCTCAGTCATGTAAATTGTAAACGATCAGCAGCCAAAAACAACCTTAAACAGCTACTACACACTCTATTTACCGAATGCTGCCGACCAGAGAGCAGAAAGTCGCTTTTTAGGAAAACTGCAAAAACAAAAGAGTATTATTCTATATCTGCACACTGTGGAGATCCTGACACCGCAGATTAACATCAAAACCGTCACCGAGACGTTTGAAAGGCAGACATGCAAACACGCAGTGGGAAACTGCAGGCCCTGCCTTTGGAGGCCCCTCAGTTACATAACATGGAGAGATACATTCCGAGACTGGGGAGAACGGAGCGGACAGGAGGCACGTTGGCTGACACACTGATTCAGCGGCGGTTCAGAAAAAGGTCTGTGGCTAAACGCTGCTCAGGCACTAATCTTGTAATGTTGCAGAGATCAGCTCAGAGGCCACTGGTGTGTCCTGTTGACGCAGAAAGATTTAACCGTGGAGAAATCCAAACCGAAAAGAGAGAAACAACCATGGTTCCTCTATTTTACCTTTAAGGCTTCACAACAATGAGAGCTGAATGATATTCAATAGAAGCAGTGCTTATATTTAAAGTGGAGCTGGATGACAGTTACCTTTTATATCTCTGCTTCTGATGGCCGCTCACACTAAGCCTGGTTCTGCTGAAGGTTTCTTCCTGTTAAAAGGGAGTTTTTCCTCTCCACTGTTGC
>JAUZNJ010032634.1:0-13586 GCA_034780135.1 Jordanella pulchra | reverse complement strand
ATCGCAATAACTTTTTGAGACAATTAATCGTTCAGCAAAATTTGCTATCGTGACAGGCCTAGTCTTGAGGTGGATCGGTGAAGCTTTCAGGTGTAGTTCACCTTAAAAACAGTATAAAAACATTTATTCACTCTTCATGGGTTGCTGCCTCTGCTGGTGGAACAAAGCACTGCAGCTGAACACAAAGGTGTCAAAGGGAAGGTAGGAAGGGAAAGAAACACTACCCAGGCTTTAGAGTGGCTTGCTTGTAAACATCAAAGGTCAGCAGGCTGAAGGCACCGAGGAAAGCTGTCATCTTAATCCCTCAGCTATTTAAATATGACTGAGCATGTTTGGCTGTAAGGATGACGAAAGCATCCTCTGTTCGTTGGCTTCATGACTAGTGATTGTCTGAGCTATACTCAACCCAACAGGAGGAGCAGAGCCACAGTGCTAGCTAGTGACATGTCCACTGCAAACTGCTTTTAGGATTTGATAGTGTTGATTAAAACACAGGAAATATGAGACAGAAATCATCCAATGTGTTAGAAATGGTCAAGATTAACAGGCAGACGTGGCAGGAGGAGAAGCAGTAGTTTCCTTTCTGTTGGTTCCTCAGACAGAAGCTGCAGTCCAACTTTTCCCTTTAGCCAACGGGAATGGCATCCTCCAAGTTCCCTCAGGTTTCCTCTCTGAGCCTCCTGTCAGCCTTCAGGGAACCCATGAAGCATTGCTATTGGAGGTGCTCTTTCTCCTGAATGTTTGTGTTTACATGTAAATATGACCCAGAGGCAGCAGAGCAATGCTTTGATCCAACCAGTGAAGCCGTGGACTCGTATCTATCGTCCTGCTGACCTTCCTGTTCAGGGGGAGCCTAGAATCAGAGAGTGCTAATGGAGGTGATTTGGTTTCCTGCAGGTTCGATGGACTTCTCAGAGGACAGCCTCCGAGTCCTGGCCAGTGGTCCCAGGAGGCCGGCGCCGGGTAAACCGGCTGAGAAGAATCCCGACACGTTACGGAGGATCTTCAGTGCACACAAGAAGGTCAGAGGCGGTGTCAGATATGGGCTGAATAGTTGTAAAGCTGATGCTGCAAACAGTGCATCAGAATGCAGATAATGAGCGACACTACTTTTCTACTGAGCTTATGTGTGTTTGATTAGTTTAAAGTGAAAGTAGTAAAATCCTGCTAGCTTTAGCCACTCAGTTTGAGTACAAGCGTTCATTCTTATTCTGTTGCTTCTCTGTGCAGAAAATGGTTTATATATAGTAGCTAAAAATGTTTAGTTTGGGTGAGAGTCTGCCAGATAGAGACATTTCAGTGTGACACAGTAAGGAAAAACTCCCTGTGAACAGGAAGAAACCTCCAGCAGAACCAGAACCAGGCTCAGTGTGAGCGGCCATCTGCTGAGGAAGACTGGGGTTCAAGGAGACAGAAACAGAGATAGAAAAGCTAACTGTTAACTAGCTAACTGTTAGCTAGCTAACTGTCCAGGAAAGACACAGATTCCAGATTCATTCACCATCCCAGTGGAAGAACTGAGTAAAAAAAGGAATATTTCATTATAACTTGAGTTTATGTTATAAACTGTGTGACAGACTTTGTTTAATGCTGTGAAGTTTTTACTGACATTCAGCTAGATGTTCTTTTAAGTCAGACATGTCAGAAATACAGCTGTAATCATGATACTGTCCAACTGTGATACTTTTGCTTCAGCTTATCGTTTTTCTGTCAGAGTTTCATACCGGCTCATGTCTACTGCTGACTCGCTCTGATTTTAGCAGCTAGCAGAGCTGAGGACTAGAGGGAGATCAAACCTTTTCTTTTTCAGATCTCTGGGCTGCAGGTCTCTGCTCTGTCAGCGTGCTAAAGGCCTGTAGCTTCTCACCTGACTGCTGGCCTCATCGATCAGCCTTCTTAGGGCTGACACAGATGGCTGCCATCAGAGAGTCTGTTCATGCTAGATGGGAAGGAACGTAGCCTCTCTTTATATCATCAATTAAACATGATGACTAGATTGAGTCTAGTTAAACAGGAAGCTTTTGCCCATCGTCACATCAGGTTATTGTTGGTGAGCTCTGCAGACCTGATTCATCAGAGCGTCCTGCTCATCAGTTGATTCACCTTCGCTGCAGATGATGGGTTCTATAGGACTGATGTTTGTTCACAAGCTTTTCCTGTTTCCAGATTCTGCTTGATTCCCTCTGGTTCCAAATGAGTTTGTTTTTATTTCTGTGTAGAAATAACATAAAAGCAATGAGTTCAGGATGACGTGGAGAAGGTAGAGCGTTATGACCAAAGGCAGCGACCGCCTGACGGTACGATGACGACTGCAGCTTTATCCCCTTAGAGCTGATTCTGACCAACGTTCACAGGAATGTCTGACCTTTGACCCCAGGGAATGCCTCCACAATGCTCTGTCTCCACCATCGGTTCTCCTCTCAGTCCCAAACCAGTCAAAGCACCGAAGAGCAACGTGACTCTATTAATCTCTGCCAACGTTCTAAATAATAATGGTTTCATGTTGCAGACTGAAAGGCAGGAGGCGTGACACCGAGTCACAGACGGAGCTCATCCACAGCATAGCGTCATTTTTCACACTGAAAATAAATCCACCGGAAAATAATGGACGGTTTGTTTTGTGCGTCCCGGTACCAACTGACAGACCGACCGGTACCAGGCTGACACCAGAAACCCAGAAATAAAGTCCTCCGCTAGAACCTTTGCAGCAGGAACGGACCCAAAGTGGGAAACGTTTCCATAGCGACACGCAGGCTCGCCGGTGTTCATTTGAAGCGAGTGGCCTCGGCACGGCGCGGCTCCAGGGTCATGGAAGGGCGTTGATGTTGACGCTCGGTGACCCGTCAGCTCTGCCCTCAGCAGACGAAGCGTCTGTCTGTTTCCCCTCCCTGCCTCCGTCTTATCAGCAGCAGGTGGGTGGGTTGGGGGGGCTGCCTGTGTCACTCAGATTACTGCAGCAGGCTTTAATTTGCTGTGTTGATGTTCCAGCTCTGCTCCACTCATCCCTGTCTCTGCTTATTAACCCTGTGGAGAACCTTCCCCTGCCAGCTCCGCCTCCTCTTTCTT
Source organism: Jordanella pulchra (assembly GCA_034780135.1). Classification (NCBI taxonomy): domain Eukaryota; kingdom Metazoa; phylum Chordata; class Actinopteri; order Cyprinodontiformes; family Cyprinodontidae; genus Jordanella; species Jordanella pulchra. The sequence goes on along the minus strand of JAUZNJ010032634.1, from coordinate 10,520 downwards.
CCTCCATCCGTCTTTTGTTTCTCCTCATGAATGGCCTGGCAGCCACCAGCCGCAGCTTTGGCACAGAGAGCCGGGCTCCAACCAGTGCGTCCTGCTGTTTGATCAGCGATGGCCGAGTCCACTCTAACCAACCTAATGTGCATCAACCGAGCCCAGTTCTTAACATCAGACGCCCGCTTTCACCCTTTTCTGGTCCAACTTGTAGCTTTTTCTTCTTCACAGGGACCACAGACGTAAACTTACCTCAGCTAACGTTGAAACCGAGTACATTCGATAAAATTAGATCTATGGTAGAAACAAAATCTAAGCCTCAGAAAGACACGTCTTAAATATTTGTTTTAAAAAGCTAACAAACTTTTGTTGAGCCGGTTGCTTCTGCTTCTTATCCACAAAATCCAACACAACTGTAGATGGGACCCATTTAGCGTGGACTCGTTTAACGTCACATCAACCCAACAGCGCAGGAACTTCTGAGCCGAAGTAAATGAAGGAAAAAAGGCTGCAGGCTTATAGATGCATCGGCGCTGAACAACTGATGTTTCAATCAAAGCAGGTTTTAGTTGTAAAGGGTCAAATAAAAAGGCTACAGATATTTTTCAGGAAACGCATAATGTCTCCTGTACTGTGTTCACTAATATAACATGAATCAATTAGCCCTTAATGAGCTCTGAAAACACAGACCAAGTCCCATCGGAGGTTCTGGTCGGTGCGAGTGGGTTTCCTGTGGACGTGGTCTGTCCTCCGTGATGCGAAGCGTTCAGTCCAGGCTGTCATCTTTCACGTCTTAACAGGTGAACTTGATGTTTCTGGAAGTAAACTCATCCTTTCTGTCATGACATCAGAGCAGCCCTGACATATTGGCGCCATGGCTGCTGCCTGGTTGGATGGTTCTGATGACAGCGGGTCAGCTGACCTGGTGCAGACAGTTGGGACTCTGTGATGAGATGTTTGGACCTGGCTGGGTGTTTCTCCATGTCTCCAGCAGCCAATCATCTGAATGCACCTTTATTTCCACCAGTGTAGTGATTTTATTCCGGAAGCTTCAAAGCTCGCTGCTCTCAGGACTCTACTGTCTCTCTCTCTCTTCTGTGTGGCTCAAACTGAGTTGCATCAGTTTGTGATTATATTACCAGTCCAATGAATTGTCTTGGCCGAACCTTCTGCTCGACCTGCGGTTCTGGTTCTTTCCTCTCTGAAGCCCAGATAGAGATGTGTGATGTGCTGTGATTCTCTGCAGAGCTGATCCTTCGCGATCCTCTGCCTCAGGTTAGGAGGGCAGCAGGTAACCATGTCAGTGTGAAATTCATTGAAGTTTAACTGAGTGCAAACATAAAACCCAAAGTTAGCTGCAAGGGGAAGAAAATGAAACGTTCCTCTGTTACAGAACCATCCTTCTAATGGTTTCTGTCCCTTCAGCGCCCAACATTTCCCTGCAGTCCGGCTGGTTCTGTGTCTTACTGATCCGTTTATCTCTGCTACCTGCAAACCAGAACCAGGAGATGCTGCAGGCAGTCTCATTGGATGGTGTTTCAGCTCGGAGCTTCTAGATGCTTCCTCCAACCGTGCTTCTTTATCCTGACCTTCTCCTGTTTCACGCCTCTGTTTCAGTCTCCCACCAAAGCTGTGTACAACGCCAGACACTGGACCATGGAGAGCGAGGAGGAGCCGCCGCTGCTGCCTTCCTTCTCCCGTTCACAGACGAACTCGGTAAGGATGCAGACGCACCGTCTGACTGGAGCTGGTTCAAGGAAAGCCCTGCAGACCCTTCACACGCTGCCCTTCATCCCCACAGGCGTCGGCGGCGACCGGGAGCTCCAGCAAGGAGCCTGCTGAGGCCCAGCGGGACGACGGGGTCTTCAAGGCTCCGCCCCCTCCTCCAAAGGTCACTAAGTGTGTGACCGTTCCCACAGACCCGTACCAGGACACGGTCACAGCACTCAAGTGTCATAAAGAACACAAGGAGGTTTGTTTTGATCACAGGTCCTGGTGCTTCCTCAGGATTGGACGTTTAGTAGGTACATGATCACATGTGGTGAGGCCTCTGTCCTGATTGGACGTTTCTCCTGCGTCTCTTCCTGCAGCTTTACACGGTGGTGCAGCATGTGAAGCACTTCAACGACGTGGTGGAGTTTGGAGAAAACCAGGAGTTCACGGATGACTTTGAGTACCTGGCCACTGGTCTGAAGAGCGGGCAGCCCCTCAACACCCGGTGCCTTAGGTAGGACCGCCCCCCCCACTAGGACCCCTCAGGGTGTGTGGGTTTCTGCTGCTGACCACGCTTGTGCTTGGTGCCCTCAGTGTGATCAGCCTGGCCACCCGCTGCGCCATGCCCAGCTTCAGGATGCACCTCAGAGCCAGAGGGAAGGTAGCTCAGGTCTTCAAGACGCTAAACGACGCTCCTCAACTCCCGGTAACCCCCCCCCACCACCACCTGGCCCACCCCGGCCACGCAGACGGTCTGATCTGAGCACTTAACCTCTCGTCTCTTTCTCTGCTGCAGAACCTGGCTCTCTGCACAGCGGCTCTGATGTACATCCTGAGCAGAGACCGGCTGAACATGGACCTGGACCGATCCTGTCTGGACCTGATGATCCGGCTGCTGGAGCTGGACCAGGACCAGGGAGCCGGGACGGGGCCGGACTCCAGCGTCCAGTTTAGTGCCAAAGAGCTGGCAAAGATCAAGGAGAAGATCAGGAAGTTGTGTGACACGGTTCACAACAAACACCTGGACCTGCAGAACATCACGGTACCTGCAGCTCTGCTGGAGCTCCGCCTCTTTCAATCGCATTCTGGACAAAACACCCGAGAGCAAATCAGCTGCAGCTCCTCCATGTGGGAAGAATTCTTGCTATTGTTTGTTGGATGGTTGATGAACTCATGGAAGTTCTCATCATGGTGTTTATTTTGCTCTCAGGCGTTTTAACATGAATGTGATGCAATAATCTCACATTTCTAATCCTCAGGTTGGTTTCAGATCTGAAATGTGTCGGATTAGTCCTGGTTCTGAGTGATCCAGGTGTCAGGATGTTGTTGTTAGCTTCTCATCATCTCCTCCATCCCTCCAGACGGGACATTTGGCCATGGAGACGCTGCTGTCTCTGACCTCGAAGCGAGCAGGCGACTGGTTCAAAGAGGAGCTGCGGCTGCTGGGAGGACTGGACCACATCGTGGATAAAGGTGTTGCCTCAGAGCGACGGACAGGAAAGGCTCATGGTTTCTGCTTTTAACCAAGGTTTCTCATCTCAGTGAAAGAGTGTGTGAACAACCTGGACCACGAGGACCAGGAGGAGAAGCTGGTGTCACCGCTGTGGGGAGCGGAGCGATGTCTGCGGGTGCTGGAGAGCGTAAGAGCGTGGAGTGTTTGGGGGGGGGCTGTTCTGCTCTCCATAGACATAACTTCCTGTTTGGTTTTAGGTGACGGTCCACAACCCAGAGAACCAGAGCTACCTGATCGCCTACAAGGACTCGTCTCTCATCGTCTCCTCTGCAAAGTGAGCAAACCTCTTTGTTTGTTGTTTGTATTTATTATTTCTCTCCTTACTGGATCCTCCAGCATCGAATCAATCTGCCGAACCTCCATCCTCTTCCTGTCGCAGAAAAGCTGCCATCAGATCCACACATTGATTTCCTGTTGTGTCTCCGTCTGCGTCGTCACTCCTTCTAATGCGGGTCACTATCAGGGTTGTGTTGCTTCATTTCCTGGCTCTGACCTCCTGTCAGTCACAGCGGTGACCTTTCACCTCTGACCTCAGCGGCTGCAGACGATGATGGCCGTTTTGTTCTCCGGTGTTCTGACTCGTCCTGGTTTGTGTGGATGCTGAACTCCAGCAGCAGCGCAGCTTTTTTCAGGGTTTTAGAAGCAGATCCAGAAGGATGGAATCTGAAAGGTGCGGCCTGCTTTGGATGCAGCACCTTCCAGCAGGACAGGGGCTTGAAACAAGCAGTCATTGGACCAGCAGAGGTTTGTGGGCGGAGCCTGAACAGCTCGTTTACATCCTGGATCCTCTGGATGACCCCTGGGGGGACAAAGAGCTGCTGTCTGTGAGCTTCAGCTGTTGGTTAACTGGATTAACTGCCCCGGTCACTAACAGGATGATGAACCCAGAAGGGCCCGGTTCTGTCTGAGGGGCCACTGATGTTATCCGGTCTCTCTCTGAAGGTTCCTGATGTTTTATTGAGGCGGGAAGCTGTGAAACATGACTCAGCATTTCTGCTCCTGGTTCGTGTGAAATAAAATGTCTGTGAGTGCAGATCTGCTGCTGGAGGGTTTGAGGGAACAATGTGGAGCAGAGATGGTCCCACAGAGCTGAGCAGGAACTGGGAGGAAACACAGACCTTCTGTCCGCCAGAGGAGACCCTCCTGCTCTGGGAGCTGCAGATGTTCATTCATCTAATTAGGTTATTCCCATCAGGCCTCTGACCCTCCAGCTGCTGCACTCGGACCTTTAGGAACACGCAGCCTTTTCCCAGAATGAGATCTGGAGCTTGTCCACATGAGGTCACCTGTCTGTAGTAGTGCTTCCTGTTTCAAACGAGGCGCTGCTTCCTCTCAGGGCTCTGAGGAGGTGTGAGCAGATGATCCAGAGGTACAGCCGGCAGACGGGCTCACATGGAGGCACGGTGGGGAAGGCGGTGGAGGACTGCATGAGGGCCATCATCGGAGTCCTGCTCAACCTGACGCACGACAACGGTGAGGCTGCGGGGAGGCGGCGGCAGCTTCCTGTCTGTGGCTCTGGCTTCGTTCTCATGTGTCTGTGGCTCTGCAGAGTGGGGCAGCACCAAGACGGGCGAGCAGGACGGTCTGATAGAGACGGCTCTGAACTGTGTCCTCAGAGTCCCCCAGTACCTTCGTCAGGAGCAGAGATTCGACATCAGAGTTCTGGTCGGTATCACGTCCCTGAGCAGGCAGACATGGAGACACTGCTGCAGTAACGCTGGAGCTTCTGTTTCTGGATCATCCAGGGTCTGGGTCTGCTCATCAACCTGGTGGAGTACAGCGCCAGGAACAGGTACTTCCTGATGGAGATGGAGATGGAGGGGGGCCTGGGGCCCTGCGACTCCACCGTCCTGCTCGGCGAGCAGCATCAGGACCTGGGCGGCGGCGGCGGCGGGCCTCTCAGCGCCATCGTGGCTCTGGTACAGGTACAGTTCCCAGCAGAACCATCCGGGTTCTGGACTGGTTCTTGGAGCATTTCTGCAGACGTCAGTCGTATCCACAGCGGCTGCGACTAAACCTGCTGTCGTCTCCTCAGCTCTTCCTGCAGCGAGAGCGAGCCGCCGTGCTGGCCGAGGCGCAGACCGATGACCTCATCAAGGAGGCCCCGAAGCCGGCGCTGGACCAGAGCGGAGAGTGGCAGGAGACCGGAGGAGAGATCCAGTGGGTCGCCAACGACAACGCCTCCGACAAACAGGACGAAGGCAAGAAGAAGAAGAACGATGAGGAGGACGAGCCGCTGGATCTGAACAAAGGTGGAGCAGAGACCCGGTTTGATCTGTGAACAGAACCCAACAGAACCCAACTGAGAATATCCTGATCTGTTCCTTGTAGCTCTGCAGCACGCGGGGAAGCACATGGAGGACAGCATCGTGGCGTCGTACACGGCGCTGCTGCTGGGCTGCCTGTGTCAGGGGAGCCCGGTGAGTATCAGTCCAGAACCAGGAGCTGGAAACGCTCTGATCTGCAGCCTCCTGAGCTCTGAAGTATTTATCCACTGTGTCTCCATGACGACCGTCTGTCTGTCTGTCCACCAGATGAACGTGACGACCGTCAGAGAAAACCTGCCTAAAGGAGATTTCTCCATCATGACTGAGATGCTGAAGAAGTTCCTCAACTTCATGAACCTCACAGTGAGTCACACCTCCTCTCCCTGGAGAGGAGCCTGACCCCTGACCCCTGGAGGGTCAGGGGTCAGGCTCCAGCTGCTGTTAGCAGCTAGCATGGCTAGCATCAGAGATATCAAGACGTTTCGCCTCTCATCTAAGAGACTTGATCAGTTCTGACTGATGCAGACTTCTCTTGGATGAGAAGTGAAACGTCTTCTAGAAAACTGACCTTTCCTAGCTTGACCATGACCTGGATGAGAACCTTCATCCATATCAGAGATGTCAGCCTTTCTTCCCTGACTTCATGTTTGGTCCTCTGCTGTCGGCGCCTCTGTGATGATGTCAGAATTGATGGTGAACCTCTGCTCTGTCTGCAGTGTGATGTCGGCACCACAGGACAGAAGTCCATCTCCCGGATCATCGACTACCTGGAGCACTGCTGAAGCCTGCTGAGGCATGCTCCGCCCCCTCCTCCTCCTGCAGTTATTGGCTCCTCCCACCGCTCCACAGGAGGATCTTCCTCCTCCACCTCTCAACCAGTTTGGACTTGTCTTCAGTCCCGAGTTCCCCCAGATGTTGGTTCTCTGAGGCGTTTCTGCCTGGATGGATGTTCTGTGAAGGTTCCTACCAGACGCCCTGAGGACCTTCCGGATCATCCAGAGATGATCACAGGATCCACGTTGATCCGTTTGCTCTCCTCTGGGTTCTGTGGTAAAGATGCTGGAGAACCAGAGCCGCTGAAAAGCACAGAACCCGGTCAGAACCAAAGACTGATGAGAAGTGAAAGAGGAACCAGCTGGAGATGTTGCTGAGGGGCTGGTTTCCTTCTGCTTCTTCTCACTGCAGCCAGTCGGACCACGGATCCATCCGGATCAGACCTTCGTCTACTTCCTGCCCTCATGGCTGCTGTTCTCCGTCAGCTTTGGCCTAATGTGACCAAAGAAGCTCTTCAGTTCCCACAATATCGGCTCAAACTTTGGCATCATCTGGACGTTTCTCAATGAATCTGTCGGTTATGAGCTGATGTTCACCAAACATCCAGAACTGAACAGCAAGACCTCAGCGGGCCTCTAAAACTGAACAACACCTGATTTATTAAGGAGAAACTGTCTGTGATCGTCCTCTAGATGTAAGTGGTGGAGTCAGGAGGTCCCGGCTGTAGATATGAAGGAGGCTGGAGAGGTGAGCAGCGTTCAGGCTGCCTGAGGCCGGGAGAGCAGCTGAGCACGAGGCCGACATGCTCAGCAGTGCCGAACCTGTGAGGAGGAATCACCTGATCTCTGGGTTTCTGGGCTGCAGTCAAAAGTTCAGCTCCCAGCAGCTCTGAGGCTGATTGGCTCATCGGATGCTGATCGTATCGGGATGAGATGAAGAACCAGCAGCAGCGGGTCTGTTCACAGCCTTCAGATTCAGCTGAAGGAGCCGTTTTCACTTCTGTTGGATCTGACTTTGTTATATAACAAGTTTGGTTCTTTTAAAGGTTCTGGATCTGTTCATCCCTCAAACACATTTCACTCCTCGCACTCCTTCATCTGAAGTTTACAGAGCTTTATTCCTGGACGTCTGAGTGAATGGCAGAGCGTTCTGTACATAGTCCCTGTACATAGGTTCATTAGATGTGTGGGGGGGGAGGGGGTACATTTAATTTTAGAAGCTAGACTTTTCTGAATCGGACTCTATTTTTCATTTTCTAAAGCGTTTTTCTCCCGGTAGTTTGTTTGGGACGTTGGATGGAGCTTCTGCAGGAAACTTGATCTTTGTACCAATTTGCAGATTTGTGTCTTTGGTTACATGTACATAATTTTAAGATAATAAAAATTACTACTTTCAGTAACTGATGGTCTGTTTTTATTCATGTCTGATGAGTCAGAAGCAGAAAAACAAACTCATTGAATGAACAGAAGAAGCCGCTTTCAAACAGGTACCATTTATTTACAATCATCAAAAACAGCAGGTCTGGGCCCTCAGGGGCCCTCAGTCCGGGTCATCTGCTCCTCTCAGCGCTCCGGACCTCACCCTCAGGTCCCGGTTCGGCCGCGCCGCCTCCGTCCTGCAGCAGCTCGCTCAGGGTGCTGATGTAGATCTGGGCCATCTGCAGGGTCTCGGACTTGGACAGCTTCTTCTGGCTCTCCAGCTTCGGGATGACGCTCCGCAGCCGGTCGAAGGCCACGTTCAGTCCCAGCATCCTCCTCCTCTCCCGGGCGTTGGCGGCCAGGCGCCGCCGCCTCTGCGCGCGCTCCAGGGCGCACCTGTCCGGCTGCAGGTGGCGCAGCGCGCTCCCGGCGGGGCACAGCCGGAGCTCCACGAGGGCGCGCGGAGCCTCGTAGAAGTCGCGGCTGTCTCTGGAGCGCGCTGCCTCGGGCTGCTCCTGCAGCAGCACGTGGATGTTCCCACTGAGATCCACGGGGGCTGCGGTACCGAGCCCTGCTTCTGGGGTTCCTGGGTTCAAGGGCGCAAACAGGCCTTTCCTCAGGGGCATGTCTCCTCTGCCTCCTCTGGATCAGAACCAGGCTGCGCTGCAGTGGAAGCACAAGTTCACACCTCCCTACTTTGGGACGGGAATTTATGGACCGGGAGGACGCGGCTTGCGTGGTCCGTGGGCGTGGAGAAGGTCGTGTGCTGCCTAATGAACAGAGCCAAAGTCCCCGCAGGAGGTCCATTAACCAAGTTCATCAAAAAGGGATTAGAAGCGAGTGAACGCTTCACTGTGGAGAGGAAGCAGCTGGAGGCAGAGGGGTGGGAATACTTATTAATTATCTCATTGATTCATCTAAAGCAGTAGTCTGAACATTTCTAAGCGTTCTGGATGTCAGGAAAAAAGAAACATTTTAAATGGGAAGACGGGTCAAACGATTTGTTCCCTTCAGTTAACGAAAGAAAAACCAACAATGGTCACAGAAAAATGATTCATGAAAGTCGGACGTTGCTTTTCATCCCTGCTTCCACAGAATGATTAATAAATAAGCTCATAGATGGACCTGATTAAAAACCATGGTTCCTTCAGTTTCAGTTCTCAGCCTTTAGAGGATTCCTGTAGCTGTCTGTGTTCCTTCTGCTGCCTTTCCAGACAGCCTGTTGCAGCTCTGTCCAAAGATGCTCAGTGGGATTTAGGTCGGGGCCCCTGGGGGCCCCTTCAGAATAGTCCAGTGTTTTTCTCTCGGTCGTTCATGTTTCTCTGTTGTGTTTTGGCTCCTTATCCTGCTGCAGACCCACTGAGACCAAGCAGCACGTTTCTCTCCACAGTCCCTGATAGTCTGGGGGTTTCGTTGGACCCTGCAGAGATTCAGCCCACAGCATCACAGAGCCTCCTCCATGCTCCACAGCAGGGAGTGTCTTCTGTGGATCTGTGAACATAGAGCTGACGTTTGTTGTCTCCTCTGTCCAGAGGACGTCCTCCCTGAAGCTTTGCTTCTCATCAACATGTAGTTTGGATCATTTCGGTCTGTTTTTTATGGTCTGTTTCCATCCATGTTGTTTCCTCCTTGGTCGTCTCCATTCAGTCTGCTTCGGTTCAAACATTGATGGATGCTGTGATCCGACACTGATTCTCCTGCAGCTTCAAGTTCTCCTTTAATCTCTAGAAGTTTTTCTGGGCTCCTTGGTTTCCGTTCCTGTCGTCCATCTCTGGTTCTTCATCAGTTTTCCTCCTCTTCGTCCTGGGAGGTCGGCTACAGTCCACGGATCCTAAATGACTGAATAGTCTGTCCAGCTGTGGTCATAGGAACATCCAGCTGCTGGAGATGCTCCATCATTGACTCTCTAATCTCCTCAGACATCTCCTTCCTCCTCTTCCTCTGGTCCATGTTGAGTGTGGTACAAACCTGCAGCCCTGTATATAGACCCACTGATTACTAGACGCCTGTGATGCTAATTAGTGACACAGCTTGATGTAACACGTTCCTTTGGGCCGTTTTCACACAGCAGCCTAAAATCAACCAATTCTGATTTTTTTTTTTTTGCCAATATCCAACCTGTATATTTTCATGACAATCTGAGCAACACTGATGTTTTCTTTCAGATGTGACCCGTGTCTGAACAGCCTGGTCACATTCATCCCACCTGAACGTCATTAATACTCAGCAAAGGTCACTATTCTTCGTCTGGCTAGAAGATGCAGAAGCAGGAAGAATAACAGCAACCATGGCGGACGGTGATGCAGAGAGCAGTTTTTATGTTTGATCTTCTTGAAAAGATCGTGTTGTTAATGTGCTGGTTGAGGTTGGAATGAAATGAAAGATTGCAAGATTTGCTCCAGCACTGCCATGCAGGGTGGCCTCCTTAAACACAGAGCACGCTCGCTACGTATGACATTATATGAGTGCAGTTCAGACAGGAGGTCACAACCAGGTCACATGTTTCTGGAAATGTGAACATGTGCAGAAAAAAACAATCGGATTTCGCCAACAGTCAGAGTTGAGCATCAAGGCCTGTAGAGCAAAGTTTTCTAGAGGATCCATCGTTTTAGTCCAGATCTGTTTCAGGAGTTTATGTCTGGATCTGTTGAAACCTGGTGGAAAAACATCGTCTGACGTTCATTGGTTCATTTTTATAGACATTTTATTCATCACTTTTGTCAGATTCAAGTTCTTTCTTTGACCAGTTGTTTGTTCACATCTGTGTATCTACAGTGGGGAAAATAAGTATTTAGTCAGTCACCAATTGTGCAAGTTCTCCCACTTAAAAAGATGAGAGAGGCC
>JAUZNJ010032633.1:0-38703 GCA_034780135.1 Jordanella pulchra | reverse complement strand
ATTCGAACCTGGGTCGCCCGCGTCGAGGACTAAGGCCTCCGTACATGGGTCGTGCGCGCTAACCACTGCGCCACCTGTACACCCGACTGTAGTTTTCTTAAGTAGGAAGATTGTAAATCCTGTAAATTCATGTAGGGCTGCAACTAATAACTGTTCTGGTAATCGATTAATCTGTCAAGTCTTTTTTTCGTTTGATTAATAATCGGAGGTTCCTTAAAGGAGATTTTACACAGACTTTAAACCTAGTAAAGCTAAAACTGTGACCTTTAAGGACTTCTACATAGAGCATATTAATGGACATTTTGCATCTTAAATGTAAAATGTTTATACAATGTTTGTATAACTGCTTCATGAGGGTTGCTCTTCCAGCTTTAGGCAAGTTTTAGTCTCTATACTCAAGTTAAGGATTAACAGATTACTAAATTAGTTGATGATTACTTCAAAAATCAATTATGATTAATCCCATTGTTTCCGCCCTAAATCCACGTTGTTGTTGTTTTGTGTTTTCCAATAAAAAAGTATTTTATTCTCAAGATCCGCAGTGCTTTTAGAGATAAACTCCTAAATATTTGGAGCTGTAACTGCAGCAATAAGTTATTTTGCACTTTTTGTTTTTCTCCCTGCTTTATACATTCTTTTATTTTACTTTGTACTTTACGGTAATGTGCCTCAGTCCACTGAATATAAATAAGTGAAATAAAATCTTATTTTAAGTATATACATTTAGGATATTTTATTCTCAGATCTGGTGATGCGTACATAACAATAGCTAGGCACATGCTTGGAGGATTTCGCTGCTGTGTAATGGCGCAGCAGGCAGTTTCCAATCCACATTTGCTTTAGCATTTTTTCCCACTTGGCTTCCTGCTTAATTACTTGCTTTGCAGTAATTAGTGACTCCAATGGCAATTGGATTCACTTTATTTGAAGAGTTTCCCAGGCAACAACTGCACTACATTTCAGCTGAATTAAAGCCAATAAAGGTTTAGTTCATAAGGTTTGGCCTACCGCTCTCTAGAAAAAATGGATATTGTTATAGACTGCTTCTATATAGTTGTACTGCTGTGTATAAATCTGTGTCGGAGGGTAAAGCTTGTGATTCACATTCATTTTCACATGGAGTGAATAATGCTTTTGAGTAAAATTCATTTTAATTTTAAGACATGGTTACAAAAGGGAGCTTTTTCAAGTAAGTGGTCTTTACTACTCACATCTGAATGTCACTACAGCACTTATGATTAGACTTTGAGTCATGTTAGGCTGGAGTGATTGAAGGAGCTCCAAATTTCTTCCAACTCGACCCCAATGTTCTTATTCTTGTTATCCAAGTTGGTAGGAGCAAATTTAAAACCAGATGCAGTGATGAGTTTGACCTCGATGGCTCTTTTGCTTGTTGTTGTTCATTGGGGAGGATGTACCTGAACAGCTCTTCGGGAGTTTGGCTCTGAGTACACTTGCCCATTTTAATCCTCGTTTTTCCAACAATGATTTTTCATTTTTCATCCGCTTGGAAAAAAGAAGATATAAGCTGAACGCTTCGGGGGGGGGGATTTGATTTCAAGAAATGCTAATGGTTCATTTCTGCCCATGTAATTTTCTTAACAGAGGAAAAGGTCATGTAAACATTGAAATAATAAAACTGTCTTCTCTCCCTTTTTTTGTTTTTTATTTATAGCAACAGGTAATAAACATCTCAAGGGCCGTTTCGATCCAACAAGGCGATGGAGCAGAAAGCGCCGCTCCTCCGACGGTAGCTGACACTCTTCATCCCTCCGTGCAGAATATTAAGAAAGAACTTGATGATGCTTCGGATGCTGAAAGGCAACAAACAGACCAGCCCAGAATCCTCTACCAGTGCGGGGATTGTGATAAACTTTTCAAGAGCCTGGAAGAGTGGCAGAAGCATCGCAAAGAAGGGAGCTGTGAACAAGCTTCCTCGAAGGAGGCGCCAGAGTTCCATGTGGAGCCAGAGATCTCCGAAGCCGAGAACCAGGCTGCCTCAGTTAATACAGATGATACTTCTGTTTCAAACAGTGAAAGTGACCACGCCCTTCAATCGGGAAAGGAGGGAACTGCTGAGGAGGCGGCTGAGATGAGGGCTGCTGAGGCCTTCTCAGCTCAGGCCTCAGATAGTGTTGCTGCTGAGGCGACTGCTTCAGACGATTCGTCTCCACGGAGGAGAGGGATGACCAAAAAGCCAAAGCCTGAACCGGTGTTGCTGTGTGTGGATTGCGGCTTGTGTTTTGGCCTGGTGTCTGAGCTGGTGTCCCACCGGAAGACCCAGCACGGCTTTGAGGAAGCTCTGCACCGCTGCTCCGTATGCGGAGAGAGCTTCTTAAACACCACGCTTTTCCTCTATCACCGCAAACAGCACAGGCAGAAGGGCGAGGAATCGGTGGCGGCGGCCCCTGAGGTCACAGCGGAGGTTTACACCCTCAACAATGGGAGCAATGTTCAGGATGCAGCTTCTTCCTCAAGCTCTGTGAAACCCACATTCACACAGCCGGAGCAGTTCTTCTGCTCCCACTGTGGCCAGGGTTTCCAGGATGGTAAAGGCCTTGCTACACATCGTAAGGAAAAGCACAGCCTCTCTGCGCCACTGCATACCTGCTCCCACTGTGGGGAGGAGTTCATGAACACAACTCAGTTTCTGTACCACTGGCGCCAGCATCGCTTCACCTCGATGAACGAGGTGGCTCATGGGGTCGAAATAAGTGACGAATCAGCCAACACCAGCTGTGAGGGTGGAGCACAAGGCTCAAAGAGACTGCTGTCCCCCTCTGCTGGAGAATCTGGGTCTCCTCTACCTAAGAGGGGCCGGCCTTCATTTAGGATCGTTAGTGCTAATGCCCAACAAGGTGAGAGGAAATTGTCATTTTTATAAACTCTTTCATATCTTTTTTTTCTTTTTTAACTCTTTCAGTCTGTCTGGTGTATAACTATTTTACCTTAAAAGGGTTAATAGTGACAGTCTTTAAAGAATTTTGTTTGTAATACATTTGTATTCAACCTGTCATCCTTCTTCGGTCAATAGTTACTGGAACCACTTTTCCTCGAAATTATAGTATTTTTGGTTTCCGGTGCTATTATCCAATGGGGGTTTCATGCCCCACCAATGAGGCACTTCCTAAAGAGAAAAATTTGAGTGGAGCAGGGTGGATGAAAAACAATCTTTATTTTTCTTTTTCTCTTTAACAACATTCTGTGCTCACCACCCATCGCCCTATCAGACAGAAAAGGAAAATAGCCGTCGTTTTTGAGGTGCAAAAAACAATATTGGACAACGTGGTACGGCCAGGGCTTGTTGCTCATGTCCTGGACAGACCTTACAAACGCTCTCCTTTTATTAGCTTCACCCAGTTATAAACCGTTCCACAGTCTTTGATGTGGCCAAGTTCTCTTTAAACATGGTTACCCGTTTTTTTTTATATTACTGCTTTACTATAAGAGCAGCTGGTTGGTCAGGAACTTGTAGTTTGATTGACAGCCGGTGTGGCTCTATGACAGTGACTCTGCTTTCTTTACCTTACCAGACACATTCAAATGTGGGACATTGTTTCAGTTTGTTTTCGCATTGGAACAGAGGTGAAAAATGCAGCACAATCCTGCACTGATCAGGATCTGTTCACCTGAGCCTCTCTACACACACACACACACACACACACACACACACAAGCGGTGTTACCTGGCCTTTAAGGTTCCTTGCACAATCTGTAAATCTCCCTTGCCTCTCCATAGTTACTGTGACCACCTTGGCTTCATCTATAATTAATGCTTTAATGCATTGTTTGCCTCGGCTGGATTTTATCCAGAGCTATCACATTGATTGTGGTCTGAATGCCAATACACGGCTCACTTTTTGAATCGTAATTTTTACAATCCTTTCAAAACATTTTTTTTTTTTCCTCAAACTCTTACAGGTATGGAGCTTCACAGCTTAAAATCCACTCAAGATACATTAAAGTTTGTGATCGTAGCATCACCAAATAGTTATCAGTCTATGAATACTTTGTTTGGCGCTGTCTTCCTGCAGTTTTCCCTAATAACTCTTGATTTATGTGATCAGGAAACAAAGCGGCCAAAGATGACTCTGAGGGCAGCGCTGCAGCTGACATGAACAACACGAACCAACCTCCACCTGCCAAGTTGCTGCAAGACTGGGCCAGAACACCGCTGCCCCATGTTTGCCCTTACTGCGGCAAAACCTTCACTAGACGCGTCTTCCTTCGCACCCATGTCTACAGCCACACCGGAGAGAAGCTCTTCACATGCAAGGTGCCAGTCAGAAGCCTTAATAAAAGTGTCCCTTTCCCTGAATCGCAGGGATAATTTGCTTTGATCTAAAGATCATTTAGGTCATGAGGCTGACTTTGATGAGATGATGTAACACTTCTAAGTGTGGAGGATGACACAGCTTGAGCCTCCAGGCTCATTAAATCTGACAGGTCCCCCGGTGTCTTTGAACAACAGGAAATGTTTTGAAAATTCGATTTTGATTAAGCATACACCTATGCAGTCTGTCAGGTGTGGGCATCCGTGGATAAATTACAGATTTTATAACAGTGAAGATGAAATGATTTCTTTAAAATAAAAATAAAGATTATCCACAATTTTATGAACTATATTGTCAAAAACATCAATAGTAATTTGTCCAGACAGCCTTTCAATTATTGCATTCAGCTACAGAAAGGTATCTTTGTTTCCCATCAATTAATTAAAACTCCCGTAATCATGTACATCTCACTAATCTTCTGTTGTTGTGAAGGTGTGCACAAAGTCATTCACCAATTCCCAGAGCCTGCTGAGACACAGCATGAACCACACAGGCAACAAGCCCTTCTGCTGCGACGTTTGTGGGAAAAGCTTCTCGCAGACAACCACCCTGAAAAGACACCAACTCATTCACACGTCAACGGAACCTCCACGCAAGAGAGGCCGCAAACCAGTAAAGGCTTCTTCCTTCTGTCCTCATTAAATTAGTCCTGAAATGCTAAAGCTTATTCTACAGTAATTGATACCCCTTAATGATTTTGTACATTCAGGTATGTTACAACCATGTGCCGTAATATATTAGGATTTTATGTGATAGACCAAAAAATTAAAGTTGATAATTCTGGAATCAAGGAAACTTTACCAAGCTATGTGTAAAAAAAAAAAAAAAAAAAAAAAAAAAAAAAGAAAAAAAAAAAGAAAAGAGGGCTTGAGATGGTATTTAGACTTTGGAAATAACTGTCAGAAGTTATTCAGGTGTCTTTTTTTCTTTTTTCAAAATAGCTCCTTCTTAGTCAGATTAAATGTTTTAAGTCTTGTTACAGATAATTGGATTTTCACTAGTTTATTAAATCCTTTGATCGGACCCCAGTTTTTATGTTATTGGTGACTCTGCTGCTGGAAAGCAAATACATTCCTCCGTTTCTAAATCTTCCAATTTTACTTTCTTAATGCAGAACGGCATCCTCAGCATGATGCTGCCACCACCTTGTTTCAATGCAGAAATGGTCTGTTCCAAGGTTTTTGCAATGTAAATTTTCTTCCACAAATAGTGCTTTGCACCGATGACAGAAAAGGGTTGATTTTGGTCTTAGTTGTGGATATTAGCTCTAACAGAGCTGGGGATCTCTACACCTTCCCCAGAGTTACATGGACCTCTTGGCTCCTGGTTTAATCCTTTCCTTCATAGAATAAATATGAGATTTAATTACAAACATATGGACTAAATTTAGTGCTAATTTAACTTCTAAAGGCATTTAGTTGTAGTAGATTAAATTTTGCTGCATAAGAAAAAAGAGCTGAATATAAACGCAGGTCACTCTTTTTGGGTGATAGTTTTTTCATATATAGATATATATCTATATATATATAGATATATATATATAGATATATATATATAACAAGTTTCCTTTTCTTTCCACGACATATTGAAACTTGCTTTGGTTCTGTCACATAAAATGCATTCAATTGTGTGTTTTTTTTTTTTTTTTTTTTTCCATAATTACAATATATGAAAAAGTTGGGCTATCTATACTTTTATAAGGCCCTTTACTTATGGTTCCAGCAGATGCATTCGCTTTGTAAGAAAACAATTTAGAATCTTATTTTTTACAATGATAACACGTTTGGAAATTGTTTTTCTCATCGATTTGGACTTTTTGTGTTTGTCGCAGCAGGCGTGTAACGTGGACTCTGAAGGATTTGCTTCTCTCTTCCCTTGTCCGCACTGTCCATCACACTTCAGCACTGAAGAACAGCTTAATGATCACAGGTAATAAACCTTTCTACCATTATCGTTTTTTTTTGTTTGTTTTTTTTTTTTTAGGGAGCTGCACATCTGCTGGCGTTGGCAGAAATAACTACATGTCATGTGGTTGGCGCTATTCAATCATTCTCAGAAGTCTGTTTACATTTAAAATTATACAGCAAGCACAGGATTTAGATAACCTCCCCTCCTGTTGATGGGCTGGGAGAACTGAGCTGTGTCCGAATGCCGTGCTAGACCTTTAAGCTGAGCAGCAGACATGCAGATGTCTGGGTGCCTTTGAGCCTGAGCCTGCATTCGATTGACAGCTAGAGGCTGAGTAAATTAAGATGATAATGATAACAGCATAGGACGGTGGACAAGCTTGGTCATATCCTACCTTGCTGAAATGTGGCGAGAATATCAACATTTCAGTGTGTGTTTGCAGTACAAATATGGGAGAAATGAAACCCTGATTGAAGGTTGCACACCTTTTTGTAGGATGATCATCTCCTTTAAAAAAATACTGGTGTGAATTGATACATTAGCTTTGGCTCTTTAATGCCTAATCGTTCATCTAATTAACTTGGAAGCCGCAAACATAAAAAGCTAACATAAAAGCTTCTCATTTATATTTTTATCATCTTTGCACTCACTCCCAAAGCAAGAAAAGACCAATTTCACAGTAAAATATGTTAGTCTGTCTGATCTTTCAAAGAAATCATCAGGACATGGATTCTCTTGACCAAATACTGTATATCTTTTGACTTGCCTCAAGTAAATAATCTGGGCGGAAGTTAGTTCTTTCTTATGGAGTCAAATCTGTTTTGCAGCTTCATGCATACACACAGCAGAGAGATCAGTGTGTATGAGCTTTGCCTCAATTACATGTTAAAGACATTAAAGGATGTTCTTGATGAAAGAGTATTTTTTTATTCATCTCCAAAATGAGTTTGGCAGGACTTTGATTTTTACCAACTGGCCTGTATCACATTGATCTGATTAGCTGAAACAAGTCAGTGATGAACTGCGAAGGACAGATGGTTCATTTGGTTTCACTGTTTAATATTATTTTGATGGTTTCCCCTTTTATCAATGATATCCAAGGACTAACCGGTGCTGCAGTGGTTCCCAGTGCTCGGGTCCCAGCTGAGGATTGATGAAGGTTCAGAGGAGGAGCTTGAGATCATCTCTAGGAATTTAATTAGGAAAAATTTATAATTGAATATTCTTTTAATGATACCAGAGTAATGGAATCTTTAGAAATATAGTGTCTTACAAAAGTATTCAAATCATATGCAGCCATGCATTTGATGTTGATTTCATGTGAAGGACCAGAAAAAGAAGGAATGCACATATAGAAGGATAGTGAAATTATGCATAATTTATAAACTGTTTTTAAGCAAATTAAAATCTAAAATGTGTGGAAGCTTTTTTTCCCCCCACAATCTTTCACCCTGAGACCTCCGAATAAAGTCCAGCAGCACAGAACTGTAAAAGACCTGAGACTAAGGCATTCATCAATGCAATGAACCTAAAGGTTTATGGTTTATACTATGTGCTGCACTTTATTTAATCCTTATAAAAGTTAATGTTTACATCTTCAGTATGCCCTTGTCTGATTGATCTGCTACATTTGCTGTACTGCTCCACCTCTGGGTGGACTAACTGCCCTCCTTAATGTCCTCTTTCTTGTAATAAAGGGAAAGTAACCACTTTACATTTTGTGTAGGATTTCCATACGTGGTAAAAAAAAAATACGATGATTGATTGAAAGGACAAAAACACATAATTAAAAAAAGAAAAGGGTGATTTTTATCTCTACTTTCTATAAAAAACACCTGAAAAGGCAGAACAATGCCTTGGCTGAAATAGTTTACCCCCCAGGTGCCTCTGAGGTCAGTTCTTCTTGGTATTGATTGTATTGTTTTTTTTAACAGGCGACAGAAACTGTCTAGTTTCCTGCACTGACCTTGCTTTTCACCTCTAGTGCTCTATGTTTACAGTTTGGCTCAATGCATGTACAATAAACATACCTAAAGTAGTGTGAAGTATTTAAGTATTTATGTGTATATTAGTATAGGACTCTCCTTCAGTGTCACGATATATTTTCTGAAACTTGAAACATCCTCCTACGTTAGTTCTGTTTGGGAGAAGCTGGTGTAACAGTAGCATTTGTTTTTTGGTCCTTCACACTATGAACGCAGCCTTAATGCGGCATTAGGTGAACACATCCTTACACTGTTCTCCTCCCCTAAGGCTATACTCAGCGTAACGTTATGCAATGGATAAATATAGTCTTTCATGTCCTAACTGCAGCTCCTCCCATTTTATTGCTGTTCTTTTATCTTTAGCTGCTACACACTCAGCTAATGCCTTTATTTAAACTGGAGTACTGCTAAGTACACACATGCTGCTAATCCTCCCACGAGTGTAGCGAGGCAGTGAAACGCAAACTGTGATTTCTATCACGGATTTATACAGGTGTGTAATTTGGAAATTTAGTCTTTATATTTGGAGGTGTGATAATCTCCTCTTTTAATTACCTCTGAGGTTTAATGGCTGCCACTGTACAAAGTCAGGAAAAATCTAGAAGTTGATTGATGTATTTTCCAAACTGGAATGGGAGTAGAAAAAAAATATATTAGAAAAATCAGTTTATTTTTTATTTTTCCTATAAGTCCTCTCATCCTTCTATTTATTTGTCTGTTTGTAATAAGTGATTAAATGTTTAAATTTATCACAATATTTAGTTGTACCTTTTGCGATAATGATAAAAGTGAGGATAGAAATATTGAAAGACTTATTTTGGTTTTATATGTAGCACCAGATTGTATGCAAGTGGTTGCATTACACTGAGATCACTGCGTGCTAGAAAACCCCAGAAAAACAGGATTAACTAAGTACAATTTATTGACGATTGAATTTTTCTTCAAGGAGAGTAGTGGCAGAAAACATTGCTCGGTTCTCCTGGATTCGACTAGAATAGAATAGACAGATCAGCTGATGATATTGAATCATATAAACCCTACCTGTTCATGTTTTAGTTGGCTTTATCTGCCCCATATGGGGTGTTCTTTTTAATTATAACCTGTCTTTGTCAGTAGATTGCTCCATACAAGCCACCCATTCCCTTGCCCTGAATGTGGAGAACCCTTCAAACGCAGGAAGGACCTGGACCTTCACTCTCTCATACATCAAGGTGAGCTTATGGGGACACGCTGAAGCGACCTTGGTTTAAACGTTCTCTTTTAAGCCTTACCTTTGTTTACGTCTACCTCTGCGTAACCTTGCTCATCGCTGCCTGTGATTAGCAGTTCAATGCAGGGGTAGGAAACGGACAGAATGTGACGAACATAATGAGGAACCGAATCAAAGCCTATGGCTCAACGTAATGGAAATCAATCAGAGATGATGTTCTTATCAGTAGAGCAAACAATGAATTACGATTGATTAATTCAAATCTCTTGATAAATGAACATATCAGACTGTGTAGGTGGTCTTTTTAAAAAAAAAAAAGTATTTATTCACATGTACGTCGTTCCTCTGATACGTTAGGTCACTCACTGAATTGATTTGTATGCCAAAAAGAATGGAGAAGCTGGGCGGAGGTAAATGAACTGGGTCAACATGTTGACACTTCATCTTAATCAGGGGGGTGTTGGCACTGCAACCTCATTAGTTAAGCTCGAGGAGTCAGCGTCCAGCAGAGGTCAGAGGGACGTGTCTCCTCTGAGAAAGATGATGGGAGAGATTGATCTATTGATCAGTCCAAGGCTGTAAGCTGAGATTGTCCTTATTAAAGGTTTAATTAGGGGGTCCCAGCAGGGAGCAGAGTGCAGCTCGCTAATGGGATACACACTGCAGATGGTTAGCAGATTGTGAGATATTGGCTTGATGGCCTTTGGACATAACGATGAACCATCAATGCCAGCAGTTTGCTGCCAGCTTTTCTAGAGCGACCCGCTGAGAGTTGGGTTTACTCTGCCAAAACCTATCTGGGACACCAGCTGTATAGAAACCAATCGACTAGTTTAACCATCAAACTGATCAGTGCAGAACATTTTTAGAAACCACTGCTTTGTTTTCTGCTTTGTAATGTATTACCATATGAATTGGGATGTTGGGAACCTGCAATGTTAAAATGTTTATAAAACTATTTAGTTTGAAATGATCTTTTAACAATTACTGAGAAATAAGGCATGTCCTAACTTTCTTAGTTTGGAACGTGAAACTATGTATGATCAGGCTTATTAAAAAGTATTTTTAATCTATATTTGCTTTACTTTCCTTTTTTTGCTTTTCCAAAGAACTCTTCTCTTTCAGAAATAGTTTGGCAAATAAAACCCATCCTAAAGAAATTGGCTCTGCAACCCTTATGTTCCAAAATATGCAGGTTCTCCTATCATCTTGACTTAACTTAGCTTTAGTTCTTGTTTAAATTTGGATTTGTCTGTTACATAGTCCACCACCAGCTCCTTTATTAATGGGAAAAGTAATATTAAAATGGTTTGGCTTCCCTTAGAACAGGATTTCAGTAGTTGAGTACAATCTGCTTTAAAGAACTGATTATACTGCAGGGGTTAAAGTTTGGTAACATTCATGGAAAAGCATTGAATTCACATTCCAGAACCAAATCTGAATCGGTTTTAATTTGACTTTGGTTCCACTTTGCTCTCAATGAAGACATTTTAAGTACCGTTTAAAGGTACAGTAAACAAAAGAGCAAAATGTAAATATTTTTTTAAATGCTCATAAGCACGCTTTTACGAAAAAGAAAGAGATGGTTGGATCGTAACATATAAGCATGATATCGATCTATGTTCTGACAACAACTGTGGGATTCCACATCCTCCACTCCTGTCAGTGTCAGATCAGCCGCAGACCGCTTCCTCCCGTCTGTGAAAATCAATGCCAACTGTATCCACGGTAACAACGTGGAGCTCTGCTCCGAGTTTTTTAAAGTCCAAAGAGAGCATGTGTGAGAGGTCCAGCTGACGCCAAAACAGCTCAGAGAGAAAAGTAAACTGCAGTTGATCCGTAATTTGACAGCAAAGGTTTTAGAGCGTGTTTATTGACGGTGACGTTCCAAGGAGTTACAGAGAGTTTGGAAACGTTCTCATTAACATAATAGCTGCGTTGTGTGGATATCAGTGGACATGAAGGATGTGGAATTTGGAGTTTATTCTTCATCAGAGAGCCTGGAGGAAGAAATTACCTCTGTAGCAACTGTTTTTTGTTATTAGTGCTCTGAAGCTCCAACCTGCACAGACACTTGATGTTTTAGCACCTTTAGAACTTTGAGTAAATCTTTATAAACTTGTAGTAAATATGACAAATGAAGAAACCAAATATAGCTGCAGACGCATATGATTTATTAAGAGTCTTCAAACCACAACTGAAAATAAGACATGAAAGGAATCGTTTTCAAAGCAGGAATAAATCTCCATATGTTTTTAAAGCATTTTCTCAGGAAAATATCTACTTAAAACATGAACAGAATTTATTGAAGGGCATTTTTTTTTCTAAAGAAAACACAAATTGTCAAAAACTTCTATAAATTGTAAAATAGGCCAACCTTCTGTTGTGTTGCAGGATCGAGGTTCGATTCAGGCTGGGTCGACAAAGGAGTTTGGTTTGATGTTGGTGATAGATAGATGAGATGGCAGGTTGTTTGTAGCTTTACCCTACAGCTAATTGTTACATGTTTAGGATTAAAAAGAAAAGCCTGATAGACACATGAAAGGATAGCTAATTATACCTGAGATTAGTAATGTGCTGTGTTTAATTAATATTTAGTGTGGATCAGTCACTGCGGTGTCACCAGGGACAGAACAGAGAATGATAACATCTGGATTCAACACATGTTTTGTTGTTTCTTCCATTATGAATCCATTATAATGGTGTGCTAACAGCTACATATCTATACGAGGATCAGCTTTTAGAACATATTGTTATGACGTACGTCTTTTGAATATTAAATTTTGTTTTAAATGAACATTAAACAAACATTATTGGGGAATGAAAGTATTATTCGTTGAGTGTTTTGCAGTCGACAAACTGGAGGCAGAGAAAGTTCCTGGTTTAATACTTTATCTTATATTACAGACAAGCAGCCAGTGACCTGCCCTCACTGCTCATCGCAGTTTATCAACCAGTCAGTGCTGGACATCCACCTGCAGCGGTGTCCTGTCACAGAGGAGGACAGGAACACCGGTCGTGGACGTGGACAAGGCCGTGGACGCTCCACCGGACAGGTTGAAGCATTTTTCCTTCAAGTCATTTGACATATATATCCCTGTCATGTAATGCATATTTTCAGCAAAGAAAAAATCTTTAGTGAAAGTATGTTTTCCTCCGACATACTGTTAGGTCCAGATTTATTCATAGCCCTGGCAAATAAAGATTAGTGGTTATTTTCATTTGAATTGTTTCCAGTAGGGAAATCAGACTGATATATATATATATCAAAGGACAATAAATCCATAGAAAAGATTAATCAAATTGAAAAACTTCTGTTTTTATTCACATTTTGATTAGAAAATGGCCAATTGACAATTATTCACAAATGTCTTAAGTGTAAAAATCTGTCATTCCAGCAAACAAACCTTTCCAATAATTGCTTAGCAAGTTCCTTCAGTTTCCACTGCTAAGACGAGAAACCAGCCCACAGCATGATGGATCCTCCACCATACCCAACAGTGGGCATGAGTTGAATCAATTATCATTTGAACCAAGCAGCAAAAATCCCTTTTTGTATTTGTGATGCTATCATAGAAAGGTTTTTTTTTTTACCGCCCTCACCCTGAAAAACAAACATTTTGGGAGCATGTAATGGTTGCTATGGAGACGTTCTTTGGGCATTCTTGATAACTGAGCTGACATTGTTGTACGTTTTGCTTTTCTTTTTTATGGTCGTCTCCTGTCTAATAGAAACGGAGTAGCACCGGATTTCTGTGTCACGTCATTTATTAAACCAGGGAAACCGAAAGTCATGATTTATGGGGTAGAAGTTCCAAGAAACTTTGATCCAGTTAAAGAAAAGAGTTCAAAAATCCTCAGTAAGATTTACTTTATAGCAATTTAAAAACACTTTAGATTTAAGGTTGAATCAATCTAAAGGTTTTAATGTGAGATTATACACTGCAATAAAATGTAGTTTTAATTTTGTCGTGTTGTGCCTCAGTTTGAACAAGCACTGCTAGTTCGTCTTCATTCTTCTATATTTTGTCCTCTTTCTGTGTCCCCCCCCTCCCCCATAGGTCGAGTGTGACCTCTGCAGTCACCGCTGCATGACCCAAGAGGGCCTCGATCTCCATCGTTTATCCCACACGGGCCAGACGCCCCTCAAGTGCCCGGTGAGGCCCTGCCGCCGCAGATTTACCTCCAACAGTGCCTTGGAGGAGCATGTTCTGGCCCATTTCCAGGGAACGCTCTCCAAGTCCAAAAGCCGACCACGCTTCCGCTGTGAAATTTGCCTCAAAGAGTTTGCCTACAATTCCACCTTCAGCGTTCACATGAGGACACATACTGATGAGAGACCCTTCGAGGTGAGAGGACTCGTGGTGAAGTGTGTGCTTGCATAAAAAGTGGTATTAGTCTTAGCTTTTAAAGGCAGATTTAGTCCTGTTTATATGAGATGATTACAGACACACGTAGGTTGTGACCATTCTACATCAAAGACATTTATGCAGTTTTGTGTCCTGAGGGTGATTCCTTCCTCCCTGTGTACCTGTGATTTATGACAGGGCTGGCTTGGGGCTTGTCTGCTCCCCTCTGTGCCTGATGCTATTCTGGGATCTTTTCCTTCTCTGATGCAGAGACGACAGAGCAGGACATCAACTATAGACCCATCCAAACGCGTCTCCGCATGCAGAGTTATAGGAAATGATTTAATCTTAGTGGCTTTGGTTTATGGTGCATCTATCAGAATTGCTACAGGCTGCGGATATGTAGAGCTAGATTTGTTTATTTATATATATATATATATATATATATATATATATATATTGGCCTCCTGGATGAACATAAGTATTTGCATAGAACATGTAGGGCATTCCAGTAGCAGAATATTAAGAAGTATGTTTCAGAGACACTTGAAGGGCCAATCTGTCAGAGACTGCAGTTTCAATTTGAGGGTCCGCAGTGGGAATATAAGCAAAGCAGAATGTCTGTCTTTTGTTGTGCCTCAGGTTTAATCAGGCGTTTAGTTGTAGCTCATTGTGCTCATTCAGGTGGAAGCGGGCAGGGAGCAAATCACAGCTTGGCAGAAAAAGGTGCAACTGCTGATTACTGACGAGTTTAGCTTGAATCCGATCCTTTTCTAAGACTGAACAACCAGAGTTTCTAAGCAGTCTGGAAAATTAAGGAGAAATATTTGTATTTCTAGACTCTGGTCGACCAGCTGACCTTTAGTGCAGCAAAGAGTGGTTTGGAAAAATATCTGGAACCTTAGCGGCCCTTTGCTTTTTTGTTTTCTTTGTAATTTATCAATGTGTTTTAAACCATTATAAACCTCTGGAAGTAAAACAAAACAACAAATAAAACGGTTCGTAAATGATTTTTTTTAAATAAAAAAGCTCTCAAAGCGAACATGACTTTGAGAAAATGTAATCGTCATATACATTTAATAAACTTAGTATTAATTGCAGCCTTTAAGCTCGGGGGTTAACTGGAGATGAGTTTACATCTCTGACGAGGAATCTTTGCAAATTGTCTTATTTTATCAAGCTGTTCACATTTTAAAAGAAAAATAATTCCCTTTAACTTCAGACTAAAGTTGAGTTAGTTGCTCTTATTAGTTGCAGTAATTTCAGTGCTGGACAGCAAGTGTAATGTTCAACGTTTACCTCCCTTGTTTACGTTCTGTCAGGATAAGTTTACCAGTTTGCGTTATATGCGCTTTATTATATATAATATGGTGGTTCAGGATATAAACCATAAGAAGTGAGCAGATTTCCAGGGACAGTCCTCATTTTAAACGACCTGTCCTTGTTGTCTCTGATGTTAGCATTGTATGATTAAGAAAAGCATGTTGTTTGTACTGTTAATACTCATTTAGTTGCACCTCAGACGCTCGTGAGCTCTTTATCACCCCTGATGGGAAACTGTCCAGTGATAGATTTATATTTAGTGTAATGGGTCGATCCTTGCCGTGATCAAGGCATTAATGGCTCAGTATGATCTGTGACCTTCGGTCTTAATATTTAGAACTAGCTAGACTAATACTTTAGCATATGAAATGCCATAATTGTGACTCAAGCTAATATAATAAGCATTTATGTCCAAAAGACTAAGACTCTGACCAGAACTTAAACAGATGCAGACCTTTTAGAAAAATCCGCTTTAAGCTCCTTAAACTCTCCTGAAACAAAATGTTCGCTGCACAGGCGACTACTTGCAGTCGTACCTTCTGATCGCTGACTGCCATCTCTGACCACATTCGTTCTCTTTTGGCAAGTGATAAAAATAAGTATTTAGGTCACCTCTTTTATTGTCATGCCCGCAACATACGGACAGCATCTTTGACGCAGGGGTCCAGGGCAGCTACTCAATATGGCAGCGGCTAGATTTGAACGTCTGTGACGTCAGCTGCAAAGGCATCGAGGGAGTTTTCATGATGCTAACATTTCAAACTTGACATGTAAACCCAGGAAAATACTCATTACCTTGGTGATCGATCTTCTCATAATGAAAGGCATAAAAAATACTGTGGTTACCAGGACCCCCCCACCTCCTTCAATCTCAGCATGGAATATGCCTTCTCATCAGTATTTCAGATGTTGGTTGAATAAGTATGCAAATAAATGCAGAAATAAAGTTAAAATATAGCACTATTTAAAAGTTAAAAGTATTTTAAGGTTGTATAAAATATTATTATTTTCATAAGCAAGTAATCTATAAATCTTTAATTAACAATAGCAGAGAGATGCAATTAACACCATGTACAATTAGTTTTCTGGATACAACCTTTGAGTATCAATACTTTCAAAAATATAACCATATTTTTTAAAACGCTACTTTCTAATGTGTTATCAATATCTTACTTTGCTAATGTGAGTAGAGTTTTCTCTTTGTTCTGTTTAACTCCACCACCAGAGACTATTTATCTCCAGTCTCTTCCTGCTACCGAATCATTATCATTGACCTGATCTGAGGCATGAGAAGTCTGCAGTGCTTTAGGTTTGTTTGGATTCTTCTTGTGACCTTCAGGATGGATGGTTGACATGTTTTTGGAAAGATTTTCGTTGGAAGGTGACTTGTAAGAATGTTCAGCACAGTTTCATGTCTGTTTCATTTCTGTATAAAGGCTCTAACGGGACTATCTGGATTCCTTATTCCTTCAAAACTAGATCCCAACCCTTTCCAGGATTATCGATGTTGGTGATTTAGTTTCTGATCTCTTATTTAAATTCTTTAGATTGGAGAATTATGTGTGACTTTTTGAGTTATTTTTAGTCTGTTTTATGCTGTCAGAAAAGCTCTACTAGATTGTTTTCCTGGTTATTTGAACGCTCCTTTTACATGAAGAGCTTAAGCAGTTTTTGGTTATTTTAAAGGAACACTAGTTAATAGAGCATGAAATAACATCTTTGTAGTTCGGGTGCTTAATAAATACGTCAGAGAAAACTGTAAACATATATCCCTGCTTTGGCAGTGTAAAATCTAAATCTGTTTGTTAGATGATTGAGCTCTTGGAACTAAACTCTCCCTCTAATCCTTCCTCCAGTGCGCCACCTGTGGGAAGCGTTTCCGCCAGCTGCCTCATCTGCAGGACCACGAGCGGATCCACACTGGTCTGCGGCCTTTCTGCTGCTGGATCTGTGGCAAGAGTTTCAGCGTGGCCGCCCGTCTCACCGAGCATGCCCGTACCCACAGTGGCGAGAAGCCCTACCCATGTCCCCACTGCCCCGCAGCCTTTCGCTCTCGTCCCAATCTGGACAAACACTTGCGCCAACATGGAGACCTTCCCCCGGAAGCAGTCGAGCAGGTGGTGCAGGCCGCTGAGGTCGCCCATGTGCAGAAGGTGTTGGAGGGGGCCAAGGCGCTGTCCACCCTGACTACCACTACAGAGCTGGAGCCGGGCACCGTGCAGACCATCTATGTACTACAGGAAGGGGAAGAAGGCACGGAGACAGTGATGATCCCTTCTGATCAGCTCAGCGGCATAGAGGGAACCTCACAGGTCGTCATCCTGCCCTCATCTGTTCTAGGAGGTCAGGCTATTACAGTTCCCTCCATTACCATGGAGAGTGAAATCACCATGGTGGAAACAAGCCAGTCACCTCAACATGCTATTGAGTTTATTGTGGAGGAGACGGTGTGAAAACAAACTAGAAGATGCTTATGAATTGAAAGGTTTCAAAATTAGAAACTTAAATTGTTTTTCTTCTTCATTCACTTAAACATTTATGGTCAAAAAAAAACCTGCCTTTTAATCCAGCGGAAAAATCCTGCATTTAAAACAAACTAAAACCCTTTAATTTGACTTGATCTGTTCAGTGGAAAAATAAAGACCTCAAGCTTTTTACCAAAATCACTCGTTGCACAATTTATGGCCCCCCCGCTGTTCCTGCGTTGTAAAGATGCCAATCAGACACCACTTGAACTGTTCCATTACCACGAGGCTAACAGACAAGGGTAATGTGTAACCATTCTGCTTCCCACTTTAGACGAGAGTGCAGATTCTCTGATAGCCTCTCCTCTTCAGCTCGGCCAACTGGTTTTTACTTTTCATTTATTAAACCCCCCTTCATTTTTTTCCCTGTTTTTAGGATTAAGCTCCATGGATTGAGATGATTATGAGTAAAGATTATTTTGTGACTTGGGAGCCATTTTTGGTTAATGTTGTGTGTTGTATTCAAAATATCAGTCCCAGAGTAGAACAGTCCCTGTTCCTCTTAGGAATGAGGCGTTTTCCCCACATATTCATCACTGTTTCACACCAAACTCTCCTGCCATGTTTCTTTTTAAAGTGCTATTCTTTTCCAACCAAAATATTAGTTGCTGCAGAGTAAAGCATGTTTATGGTTGTGGCAGTTGGACAGAAAAAGACTATTTTCCCCCCAAAGAAATACTTGTGAAAATGATCAAATGGTTGTTGTGGAGACCTGGTGAGAGACCAGAATTTTTTTTTTTTGCTGCAGTTCTTTCAGAGGTGAACTTTAGAGCCTAAACAGGAACGCTTGGAAAAAGAAGGAATTCGGTTTTTTTAATGGTTGTTAGGAGAATAATTGTCATCAATATTTGTCAAATATAGCTTTTGGCACTACAAAGTAAAATGTAATAAAATTAAAGTTAACATTTCAGTTTGGGGTTTTGATTCAGCTGTGTAGAGATAATTTTATGTGAGAGATTTTTTACACATCTTTACCAGGGGTCCAAACAAATATGTCCTTCTCTGTATAATAACTTGACCTGAAAACAATTTCTGTAGCAATGTTGACTAATAGGGTGAAGACTTATCTGTGGAAGAGATTAACTTGTAGTCATTTAAAATGGATTGTAAGATTATCTTTTTGATTAATAATTAATGTGTTTGTACAGCCTGTAGGGTAAAACACTTGTCTTGTAAAATGTTCTCCTAAATGTTTTCCTAAAAATAAAAAGCATCAGCTTTTCAACCATTGAACCCCCATTATTTTATTATTTGGATCACAGGAAGGCAGCGCCTACATGTCCTGCTGTAAATTCAGTACTTCAGTTTTATTTTTACATTATCAATTCACAGCACATGTCATCTTAAGGCACTTTCCAAACAAATCAATCAAATCCTACAAACCGACTGGTTAAAAGTTTTCTAGCCAAGAGAACCCAGCGGATCGCATCCAGTCATTGAGCTCACTCCTCCTGGATGAACATGTAGCGTGACTCTGCAACAATCTTTCACACTGAACAAGCATGCAGCAACTGGAGAGGAAAAAAAAAATCCAGCAGAACCAGGCTTAGTGTGAGTCGCCTTGTGCCGTGGCAGACGGGTTTAAGAAGACAGAATCACTGAACCATAAATACTTTCCATGTTACGGAGGGTAATGGTAAACCAACTCCATAGGTGGCTCTGGGTAAGCAGATGAGCTGGTTTAATGTCAAAAAGAGCAGATACAGTTAGTCCCAGTAAATGCTACATAGCTGCCTAGGAGAGAAACAGACCTGATTATCAACTATAATGAAAGCTGTTCATGGCAGCAACCTGGCTAATGTCCTTACCCTGAATGGTGTCACATTCACTACTATGAGGAAAAAATAAGTAAAGGGAACATAAAGTTAGAAGTTAAAGTAACAAATAATGCAAAACTTGAGAAGTATAACATAGCAGAATGATGAGAAGTGGTCCCTATGTCCTCCAGCAGCATAAGCCTACAGCAGCATACGTAACTATATAGATAGCTTAGTATTAGACGAACCACTATAAGCTTTATTTTATGTAGTCTGTTCACAGACTAAAACTGGCAGTTGGTTCCACATGAGAGGAACTTGATGACAAAGATCTGCCTCCCATTCTGCTTTTCTATGAACCACAGGTAAACCTGCAGATCTAGAGCAAAGTGCTCTGTTCGTAACATTAGGAATGTTCAGATCTCGCAGCATGGTTATTTAGGACTTTAAACATGAGGTGGAAAATTTTAACTTCTTAAGTTTACAGGAAAGCTAAAAAAAAAACGTATCTTTTTAATTTTCATCAGAAATCTGGGTGCAGCATTTTAGATCAACTAAAGGCTTTTATTTAGTTTGTAGACTTCCTGATACTAATGAATACAATTCTCCAGCCTTGTAATATATATCTATATATATAGATTTACAAAATGTGCCCTTTCACGATTTCCTGTAGTAGTTCACAAGTAACCCTGGAGTTTGAAGGAGATTTATCATTAATATAAACAATCTGTTGGACAAATAAGATTTAAGCCAGCCTAGTGCTGGTTTAAATCACTTGTCATTCCAACAGTAGTATACGGTATAAAAAAGAAAAAAGACATGACAGCATTAAGCAACAGTCAGTGTGAAGCTATCATCGCTGTAACACAATAAATAGGACTTGCTCTTTGTTTACAGATCAGCAATAATGTTCTGATAATTTGTGGCGCTGTGCGTTATTGATTCGTTTTGTTCTGTAATCAAATACAGTAATTACAAGGACACGGTGAGATTTATGATGATTTAACTGAAATGCAGAATTATGCAGTGGCAAGTAATGTAATTGAATTATCCAGCACTTGCTGTATAGTTATCAAAAATAATGATCCTATTTGTGTCTGAATGGGAAGAGGCATAATGTGATATAAGTTTTGCCAGCACTGCAGTGGGCCATTACTGGCTTCTAAAGCCTGGTTTATGACTGTCTCCCACCCAGTGATTGCTGACAGGGGGGTTTGAAACCACACACACAGGCAGAGGCGCTCAGTCTTCGTTTGTTTTCATGTCATGGAGGCAGAAATGCTGATGATAGTGCTAGACAACCGAAATGTGGAGGAATGGCTGCATTTCTGCAGTTTGAGAGGCATATCAGGAAACGGAGCAGGAAGAAACCGGCGTTAATCCTCAACAAGCAACCAGTCGATGGAAACGTGTTATTTTTATTTCTCTTCGGCAAAAAACTTTAGTGCCGATTTTCTGGTTGAGAGCTTTCTACCTGCTGCCTAACAGTGATGCAGAAATAACACGCACAGACGTGTAATTAAATAGTTTAGGCTGGCGTTGAAATCATGAGACTTTAATGCTCTGCTGAAGCAATCTGCCTGCAGTATTAATGACTTTCAGATGCAGAGGACAAGATGCTGCCTGTGTTTGGCTGTTAGCTCAGACCTGATGCTCCGGGATAATTCAAAGCTTTTGAATGAAAAGAGATTCTTCTTCAGACTGTGATGAGACGGTGGATGTGAAAACGTTTTTCTTCACTGTTTAAACTTTTTTTTTTTAAAGAAAAATCAATTCAAATAATATAAGAATAAGATCACGGGCCAACATGTGAATGAAGCGAATTCAGATTGATGGTGTGACATTTAATCTAGCATTTAAAGCGTAACTTATCACTTCTTTATAACTGATATGATGATGAATTAAAATACATATGCATTACATGTTTTCACAAACCATCTTGTTTTTACACTGTATGGACTTCTATTTTTTTTCATCTTACAATGACAACGCTCAGTGTGTTTTATTAGGAGTTGATCTAATAGTCCCGCATAAAGTGGTCTTTGATAGTACAACGGAAACACGGTGCCTCATTGATTTCTGGATTTTTTTACATTTCAAATAAGAATATTGTGGATTTTATTTGTCTTGGTGTTTATTCTAATCCCAATCTGAATCAATGCTCTCTCAGCATTGCTGCCCAATTATGACTTCCTTAAAGTAAAAACTAAGGAGAGGATTAATATTGGAAACTTGCTAATCTCCTATGGTAACTCTGGAAGAGCTGCTGAGAGAATCTGTTATCAGGACAACTAGCAGTCATGCAGTCAAGTGGCAGGAAAACAGCCATCAGTGCAGGTGAGGGTACACCTCAAATGTTGCTGCAATTATCTGCAAAGTCAGCATGAGAGCTGTTTGGCAGTAATGGGGGTTAGAGGGTTAAATAAAGGACAAGGACAAAAACTACCCTAAACTTTCCATCAGAGCCACTGAGGACTGGTTTAGACTAAGGCATATTAACATATGTCCAAAGGTCCATTTATTTTATCCCAAAAGGAGAGTCCAAGTTGATTAAGAGTATTTCTGAATACCCAATTATTAATTTATTGAAATGCTGCTAGGATCATGTTTAATTCAAATAAAGAAACTGCTAAAATGAATAAAGTCTTATATCTTTGATATAAGACTTTATATTTCAGCTATAAAATCTATTTTGGGTTTATCTGTATGCTGTGGAGTTTATTAAAGTGTGGCCTTTTAATTTAAAAAAACTACTGCTGTGCTCTCGCAGTGTAGAGCTGTCATATTTTTACTTTGGCAGTGGTTCCTATCAATTTGCACTTTCTTTAAAACAGGATTGTCCGTTTTTTTTTAAGGCTGTAGGTTTCATCTTTGTTTTTATTACTTTCATTTCATGCATCTTAACATGTGAAGCACTTTAGGTTAAATCTGTGCTTTGAATGCTGTTTATGAATAGGGTTCAATTGAATTTAGGGTCCAAACTCTATGGTATTTAAAGAGACAATCAGTTCACTGGAAAAACCCATGTGAACCCCTCAGCAGGGTTCAACATATTTGCTTGAAGTGGTGGTGAGGTGATACAAGGGTCCTTTTTATGGAAATAAAACACAGGAAGCAACACTCTATGGTCTCCTTTAGGGGGTACAGGCTTTATTTTGGAAGGGCAATCCCATCCTAAGCATTGTCCTAATATTAATACACTTCATAAGAGGAAATACAAGAAGTTCAATGACGGGAGAAAAGATTTCAAAAACCTTAAAAACTAAGTAGGTTTGAAATGGATTTCTCAGTCAGACGAAGCCAGGATATGATGATGGGGAGGAAAAAAATGAGGAGCTTTTGTATAGTTAATGACGTGAAGCATCATTTATTGGACACATGTAGACATACATGCCTTCTAATGGTAACTGAGTGCTTGAGGTAAATGATGATATAGAACCATAAAGATTAACTTTGAGCTCTGCAGGGACGTATTTTCTGCTTAGGTTCTTCCAAACACAGCTGACCTTACTGCACGAAACATCCATGGATAGATGGAGAATAACAGGAAGCAATTTTTTCCTTAGTCACAAAGTGGCGTTTGGCCCCTAATTGTTTGTGGAACAAGAGAAGAAAGCTGGACTAAAATACTGGAAATTAAGACAAAATCTGTTATAAATTATTCAAGTGAAACCAAGCTGTACAAACAGAACACACAGAAACGTGTTTGGATAGATTCCAAGAAGTGCATAAGCTTCGTATCTAAATCATGTTAAATGAAAATGAAGTCACTCACGTAGAGAGCTGGGAGTAAAACACACTCCAGGGTGCATGTGC
This sequence comes from Jordanella pulchra, assembly GCA_034780135.1. NCBI lineage: Eukaryota > Metazoa > Chordata > Actinopteri > Cyprinodontiformes > Cyprinodontidae > Jordanella > Jordanella pulchra. The sequence goes on along the minus strand of JAUZNJ010032633.1, from coordinate 15,497 downwards.
AGAGGGATTTTGCAATTACCTACATTAATTATTTAAGGCATATATGTGGCATTAGAACAAGCAGAGATAAGACTAATCCGTCTTATCCCTCCTCGTCCTCCATTGAAAAGAAATTTTACATTTTCAAATCATCTTGGATTCCTAAAGATACCAAAAATCAGACAATGATTGTTTTAGGTCATGTAGTTGTTTTCCTTATTTAGCCGTTGGTCTTAGTTTAGCCCATGGAAAGTATTTACCCTTCAAATGTTTTACCTATTGCCTAGTTTAAACCTATAAATGTCTGTGTATTTTGTTGTCATTTTACTATTTGTGGCACATTAACTTAACTAGTGCATAACTGTGAAATGTCCCTGGTTGGATAAAAAAAAAATTAACCAGTTAAGCAGAAGAAAAAAAGACAGAACTCCATAGTTTTTGTTCCCAGCAGGGTCCTGATCACAGCTCTGGAAATCCCTGCAGTGGAACATGGAAAGCTGTCCTCTCTTATTACACCTCTGTTTCTCCTGCTCTATTTCTAATTGACCCTGTAGAGAAAGATGCAAATTCAGCTCTCAGCTTTCCAAACCCGCTGACATCACTGAGTCCCAAGCAGGTGGAGGACACCAGCCGCTGTTTTTGTTCAGCTTTCATCACGATGTGGGGATAAATAGAGGGCTACATTGAAAGTGTGTGTGTGTTTTTTTTTTCCTCATCTTTTTGAAGTTTTAAAACCAAAACCAAACATTTAATGGATACGTGTTATTTCAGCATTAGGTAGCCAAAGCTGTTTCTTGTTACTTAACATGTTCTAAATGGTTTTCCACTGATATTTCTAGTGTAGACTTTTCCCATTGCTACCTGTTTTTGTTAATTGTTGTTAACAACCTGCTGTAACAAAGTGGAGCAGCACCAGTAGGTGACATGGCTCCCAAATACTCTGTCTGTAGAAATCTCCTGCTGGACTTCAAACCACAAGGTTTCTGTGCCTCAAATCTTCCTCCAGACTCTAGGACCTTGATCTTCAATTGAAATGCAAACCTTCCTTTCATCTGAAAAGAGAAGTATAAACCATAGAAGTCTATTTTTTTGTCCTTTTAAAGAAGCTTCTGGTTTTTCTTGTTCAGGAGTGACTTAATAAAAAGTATCTAAAAGTTGTAGCTAATGTCGTCGATATGTCTGGGGTTGTCTGTCAACCCACAGTCCACTCCTTATATACAGTCATTGAAGAAACATATTAGAACATCTTTGTTTTTTTATTGTGATCTTCTAATTTTATATTAAATTATATTAAATATATATATATATATATATATATTATATTAAATTCAGTTCAGTTCAAAAATATTGTATTAATACCAAAGGTAAATTAAATGTAACTCTTTTTTTCTTCAACACGTTGGTTCTGATGGCTCTAGATGTCAGGAAAGCAAGTCTATTGTAAATGAGGACTTCTGGACCAGAACAAGGCAGGTGGTCTTTCACATCACTGGAACCATTTCCTGGGTCACGCTAAAGTTGAAGAGCTGTTCTGCACAGACCTTCACGACTCTGGCCTGACACCATTGGCACCTGATGTCTTATTGTTATTCAGTCTCTAGTCACCTTTCCACTTGACTTCTAGGAACAGCCAGGATGCAGGGAGGCGGGAGCAGCACCATTTGGTTGAAAACAAACACATACATAGAAGCAGGACATGGAAGTTAAAACATTTGAGGTGTGAGAGGGAAACTTTGGTGAAAGCAGGCTGGCATGTCTGTCTGATGAATATAATGACCACAGCAAAAAATCAGGGGGGTCTGATTGATTGATTCCATGATTGTATCTCCCCCACCATACTCTTAAATTAGCTCTGCTTCAAATAATCTTAAAACTTTGATTATTCCTAATTATTAATCTTTCTTTCACGTTTGTCCTCTGCGACAGACTGGCGACCTGTCCAGGGTGTACCCCGCCTCTCGCTTGAAACGCAGCTGGAGATAGGCACCAGCAACACTCCCGACCCCATTAGGGACAAGGGTGTAAAGAAAATGGATGGATGGATGGACGTTTGTCCTTCCACCTAACTTTCTTGTTTACTCTATGGACAGTAGCTTCCTTTAGAAATAGAAAATAATATGTGCTGTTCTTAAGAGAACTTTAACATAAGATTTCTCTACTTAATTTAGCTCTTTTTTTTAGTAACGGTTAAGTTTTTCAAGTAAACAGGTTTTCTTTAGGGGCTGCGTGGTGGCACAGGTTGTAACACAGCAAGGCGGCCATGGTTTTAATATCGGGGTCTTTCTACACAGTGGGTGGGTTCTCTCTAGGTACTCTGGTTTGCTTCTACAGTCATGTCTAAAGACATAACTATTGGGTTAATTGGTGATTTTAAATACCCTTAGGTGTGAGTGTTAGAGAATTTTTTTTGTCTATGTGTTGCCCAGAATTGGTGATCTGTCCAGGATGGATCCTGTCTTTCTTGACCATAGACGGCTGAAGAAATGCACCAGCCAACAAACCGTGGCCCTGAAAGATGAGCGTACAATGAATGGATGGGAATGAATGGTATTCATTAAGCTTTAAGTTATGATCAAAACCAACAGAATGAATGCTTAAACTTTGTAACTCCATTTATAATAAATATTCTTTTTAAGATATAACTTGAGTTCATGTTAAGGGCAACAAATACAAGACGAGGAGGAGAGAGATTTACAATCAGGCAGGTATCAAAAGAAGCCAGAGGCTTTAATTAAATTCAGAAAATACACTTAGTTTGAATGCTGAAATCAAACAAAGGGTTGATGATGGCAAGGAAGAAAAACATGCATAAAGCATCTCAACAAACGCTACAAATAGACCGTGAATAAATGAAAACAACCATACCAAGGGATATAAGTACTCTGAGGACTAATTAGAAAACAAGACATGGGTGAAATTATTAAGGTAATTTAATCAAATAAAGAGACGAAGAAGGAGTTTTGAGGAAAAAATGTAAACGTACATAGATAAAAATATAAACATCAAAAAAGCTGTTCAGAACATAAACACAAATACATGGGCTCTGATTTTAAAAAAAGCAAAACACATCATCCGTTTGTCCCTCTGTCACTCCATTTATTGAGGAAAGGAAGAATTTGTGCAATTATGGACCACTAAAAGAGAGACTTCTCAGTGAGAATGTCAACATCTTTGGACACTCAAACATTAGAATAGTAGAGAAAAAACATTAATGGATTAATGCCATTTTCAAGCTGCTGGATCAACTAAGGGCTGACTTGGAACCAGTCACATTTCTACTATAGCAGGGGTGTCAAAGCCCCAGTCCTCTACGACCAGAATCCTGAAACTTTTAGATGTGTCAGTGGTCCAACACAACTAAATCAAATGGCTAAATTACAAGCTCACTATACAGTCAAATTTCCCAGATTCCAGCTAATGCCTTAATTAGTTGATTCAGGTGTGTTACAGGCATATTTAAAAGTTACAGGTCAACAGCCCTCAAGAGCAAGAGTTCGACACGTTATGGAAAAACTCCTCGTAATGCTGCATTTTCTTGCATCTGAACGGATCTGTCCCATAGCAGTTAGTAGCATCTCCAAGACTAGGTTTTCTAGAGGGCTGATTCATCTGGTGGGACGGTCGTTCGTATTGTTTATCGGCATCATCAGATCAAGTCAAAAATCATCTTGCAACAAGTTTGTCTTCTTTTTTCGAAGAAATAACAATTTATGATGATAAACTGCAGCAGTGATGATTATGAGGGAGCTCTTTTTCCACAAAGAAGTGAAAGGGTATCCATGTGTTTTTATCAGTGGTAAAATTAGTTATTATATCATGAAATAATTAGCTTCTCTCAGTTTTCTGCTCTCTTATAGCCGCTGTTCACACAGCTGTGGTGCTAAAAAGTAGAATCTGGCACAGCTTCTTTCATCTGTCTGCTTTGTTATTCAAGTAATTTTAATAGAAAAGATGATCACTGGTAAGAAAAACTGGATAAAAGTTTTTTTCTTTCTCATTTGTTCTTGAACTGTTTTTTTCCCAATAAGTTTGACTGGGAAAGGCAATAATGTTTCACTTTTTTGTATAAACTAACAGCAATTTAATCAGTTTATAAAAGAAGGATGTCATAAGTGAAATTATTTTCAAATACTGAAACAATGACTTTTAGTGGTTGCAACGGTTGAAATGATCCAGATGCCAGAAGTTACTCCCCATGTTTGTGCCTCCAATCCTCATAGTTGACAGGTCCCATTTATTTTTTATTTTATGCAAACAGTAAAGGCTCTTTCTTTTCTCCTCTGCATGCAAATTCTGCACATATCTATAATAAAGGTTTGCTGCAAAACAGACCGTCTCAGGATGAGTTACTCAGAGGTCCCAGACTCCCAGCTAGCCAAATACCCATCCAGCAACACAGCCTGGGCTAAGCTTTTCTAAATTTTAGAGACACCTCACCTTTCCAAAGCAGAGATCAACAGAAGTTACAGGTCTGGCAAAGTTAAGGAGAGAGTTTCCAGCTGAAAAAATGGGTTTTTGATCATTTCGTGTGTTTTATTCTGTTTAATGCAAGGTAACAAGAAGTTAACGGTGATCGCAAGGTGCACCATGTTGACACGTTTTGAGCTAATGTTAATAGATCTTAAAGAAACTTTATTTCACTAAGGGTTATAATGTTAACAATTATGTGTTTCCTGATATGACCAATAGAGTCCTTTTATGTTAAGTGCCCTAATGTTTGCTGACTATAACTTTAATGTTTCATAAGCTAAGACTAAAGAATCTTTACCCTCAATTATTCTTTCAGGAACAATTGTAGAAGGTTAAGAATCAATTAACTGAAGGTCATTGATTTCTGATTAAGGAAATAATTTAATGAAACAGGATTTTACTAAATAATGTTTTACTTACCTGTTGGATTTGCATTTTAAATTGGTTTGAACACATTCTAATTCCTCTTAATGAGTTAAAAGCTAATTTGACCTCATTCCAAACACTTCAAGATACACTTTGGTTTTCAAACATAAAATCCATGCCAAACTTTGATACCATGGTAATATTTAACCAATTATGATTTTCAAGCATTTTTCCTTTCTTTTTTTGTGTACATAACATTTAAGTTTAGTTTAGTTTCACTAGTTTAGTTGAGAGCTTTTAACTGAAATACATTTGACTTTAAGGATCATTGTTAAAAATTATTACATTTTGAAAGGAAGTTATGATTTTATTCACATGTGCCAAGTTATCTGTTTGAGCTCGATTCACACTTTCATTTGTTGTCCTAACACACAACCAGTTTAGCATATGTTCACAGAAAAAAAAAACATATGACAACCTAACAGTTATTTGATTAAATAAAATATCTGCCACCCCTCAGGGTGATGATTGAAAGTAAAGTTTATTGCATAACCTATTATTGTTTCACCTAGCTGATGTAAAATGCTAAATACTTCATCTACTGTATCAATAGAATTTCATCATAAAAAAGGAAATTAGTCCAAAGAAATTGAAAAGTTTCCTTGGACTTTCCTCCTGCAGTTAGCACAGCCAAGCACGGACCAATTTCCACGTAATGTTTTATTTTTGCCAACAAACATCTACTGGAACTAATGTTACCAAATGTACCAGAAGTCCCTTATTGTATCTTAAATTTATACATCACTGTAATGCATGATGATAGAATCACTTTGCAGAAAATGTCAAACTATAAATTTCTATTAATATATCAGAAATTTGTGTTTTCTTTTACCGAGAGACTAGATAGGGATTCGTGAGAGCTCTCTATTTATATAACATAACAAACTGTGATGAATGACATACAGTAAATAAATACATGCTTTTCCTTGTTATCTTGTTATGTACCCATTTGATAACTTTATAGGAATTCTCTATAGATAAACATTTCTTTATTTAAATGTATATTAAACATTATAAAGTAAACCATATGCAGCACCTGAACAATGAACTGAAAACTATGAAATACAGTATATATACCTGACAGCTTAAATAACTCAGCAGAGCTTGCATGCGGCCATTAAAGGTCAAACAATTTACAGTGAATATCACATATACTAATAATTCTGCAGGACAAGAACAAGATCATAAATCACACTAAGTTCAATGCACTGCATGTGCAACTCCACATTATATGCTCCTGCATGAAATGTTATGTGACTGTCTTTATATTACAAGACATATGAATTTCATTTATTCACAATTCAACATATGCACCAACATAGAGATTTTGAAATGACGTTGCCGACCTCGATCTAGGTTTTGTTTTATATTTACAGCTCGGAGTTATGCATCCCTTGATATTTTCAGCAGCTGCTTTTCTGTATACATATTTCTTTCTTGTTCACAGCTCAGGAGACATTTATGGTGATCATGTTAGTTTAGCTGCAACACGATAAAGTTGTAAAAACACTCATCCATGCTCTCAGTTAGCACTCTAAAGGTGTGTTTACTGCTAAAAATGAAACATCTACCTTCTCTGCTGCTCATGTTAAGAAGAAACTCTGTGATCCATCACACTAAATGATGCCAGATTCTATAATAATAAACGAATAGTAGATGGAAATTGTCACCTTCTCTTGAAAATTAAATCAGAAGCATAATCCAGTCTTTTAGTCTATAATTTATTAATCATAGACCTGCTCAGCTGGCTGAGGCTGATATTCAAGCTTTATTATTATGTCATACTTATTAATGCACGATTGACTTATTTAAGTAATAGTGGACTTTTATCATCCGCTATGCCTTAAAATGATATATTTGTTGCTCTCATATGATTCGCTTTTCTCTTTCTGGCATATATTTTGTCACTTTTTTAAAAATAACTTTCCACTGGTTTCCTGTTGCGATGCAGCCTCTGCTGCTGTCTTTGCTGAGCTGGCTGTACCTGCTATGACTTTGACAAAGTAGTCTCCAGACACATAGTTTTCATTGTGTTTTATATATGTGTATATATATATATATATATATGTATGTATATATATGTGTGTGTGCATGCACAGATGCATGCGTGTGCATGCAGCACTTTGCAGAAGCTTCTGTTAGTTTACGTGCTGCAGTTGAATTTATTTACCTTACTGCATCAGCCGCATGGACTACCTTGCCCTATCCTCCTTCATCTCTCACTTTTCTCATGTGTTTCTTCCCTGCTTACCTTGTGTTTGCTTGCGTGACGCCTCCACCTCTAATCGTCCCTCCCACCTCCCCTCTTTCCTGCCTTTCAGTCCCCTCCCTCACAGTTGTGCCTTCCTCCTCCCCTCATTGATAGTGGAGCATATGTGACTGGAATGCAGAGGAGCTAATCATTATTCCACGAGCAAAGCGTAGAACTCGGGCAGAATGTCAATCCCCCCCCCCACCTCCTCCTTTGGTCTACTTCTTCCCTTTACTTCCCCTCCTTTGCATGCTTACCAAGCAATAGTTAACAACAGAACTGCATTTGTGTTCAGCAAACAGAAAATTAAGGAAATACTAACATGCATTAGCGATCGCAGACACTGGGCTTTTTAACACCTGCTCTGCAGTGTATGTGTAATGGCTGAGTTGGGGTCACATTTATTCAGTGGATGGGTTTTTAAGTGTGCATACATCTGTGTGTATATTACTTAGTTGTTATGTAAAAGTGCTGCACATCAATTTGTCAAGAGCAAAGTGGTGTGGGATGGAGATGAGAGAGAGAGACAGCTGTTGAATGCATATTCAGAGAGTGGAGAACAGAGAGTGACAGCAGAATTTCACTGGATTCACTAAGGCCTAAACAGCCATTAATTGTAAAAGCAAATGTCTTTATTCCATTAATCTAAGTTATATTGTTCAATATTAAATTCATCCTCTTTAAAATGCTTAGCTAATGGATGCAGTCACTATTTAATATATGTTACAGTTTTATTGACCAACAGTGCATTGCAAAATATCTACACCTCTTGATTTTTTTTACATGTTGTTTTCTTAGATTACAAACAAAACCTGAAAGTGTTTTTTTAATTTGTTAGATAGACAGAGTGCATAACTGTGAAATCAAAGAAAATGTGTCGCTTTTAGAGAGGATTAGTAATGAAGGTCGATGAACACAGAAGACATCTCAAGGATAAGGTTGTGGGAAAAGCAGTTTGATTATAAAACAATAATCATCCAATAAAAATATCTAATTGAAGACTGTTCAATACATAATGAGAACAATTATAAAAATTTAAAAAACAGCATTGAAAACCTACCAAACCTACTTCAACTGACAGGTCATTCAAGGAAAGTATAAATAAAAGGTACAAACAAGCTAACCCATGGATATTCTGGAGGAGTTCAGAAATCCAGAAGGTGGAAAAATCTATTGATGACTATTACTGGTTTATAGCTTTTTTTTGTCTCAACAACGGAGCATCTTTGCAAAAATAATTTCAAACCCATCGCTGGTCCTTGAGGACTGATGTCCTACATATTTCAGATGTGTTCCTGCTCCAGCACCAGATTCAAACGATTGTGTTACCACTTCAGAATGTCATTAAGTTGAGCCTTACTCAAATATCGCTGACGGCGAGGACATTCATGCTTTCATTACCCAATTCAACTATTACAACGCTCTCTATATCTCTAAGCCTACATCGCCTTAATCTTCTTTAAAAACACAGCTACGTATTTATTGATGCCCAACGTCGCTCATTACCCCCCTTTTTATGCTTAACATTGAGTCCATGTTCACCGAAGCTGTTTTTTTCAATTTAGTTTTAGCCTCATGCTTCCTTATCCATCTGAAGTTTTGCTGTAATTGCCATGTACTGAGATCTCCCAACAGCTTTGGATCTTACAAGCACTGAGCTGAAATGCTGGGATGACTTGGCCTCTTCAGTCTTGACACCCACACTCTGAAACCATCTTCATTTGGACCACGGTTCTAACGCCAGAACCGAGTCTTTTTAAAAACCAGTTAAAGATCTCTTTAGAAAGGGCTAAATGTTGTTAGAAATGTTCATTTTCTTACTTTGGTCTCAGTGCTTGAATCTTTAAAATGTTGTATAAATCAACAACTAAAAGTACCCAATGAAAATACATTTGTGCGTTTTATGACTGAGTCACACCACATTCTATAGATTTTTAATCTTAATGGAGTCTAAAGGCTAATGGATTCTATTTCCTCCACTATAGAGTTATGCACTTCTTTTTGTTTGATCTTAAACATAAAATTCCTATAAAACACAAAAGTTTGTGGTTTAATGTGATAAATGAAAAAAAAAAGGTTTAAATTATATAAATACTTTAGCAAGGTAGCATTTTAAAAGCAGAAGTAGGGAAAAAAATTAGTCTAAGGGAGAATTAGACCTCGAACAAACACACCCTGGCACTGCAGGCCGTGTGTCAGTGTGTTTGATGGAATGGGAGAGACAGCGCATGGAGATTCCTCCCGACTTCCTGAAAACTGCAGCTGAGGGTCACAGCCAGGGGTAAGGCTGCGTTCGGCACCCTTCAAAGCCCTGCACACATAAGCAATCCATGTGCGTAGTCTAAAAAATGTATTTTGAATCTACAAACTGAGCATTGGAGCAACAGATGCATACAAATGCCCATGCGGACACACCACACATAGCCCGCGTAACCTTAGGGAAACTCTTGCGTGACATGGCTGCAGTCTAATAGGATCAAGCATGAGTGAGTAATAGGTGATCCAGCAATGTCCACCCACTGGACACAGACATCTTGAGATGCGCATTATTTTATGAGATGCAAAGTGAATAGGTGAAAACATGATGATGATGAATGGTGTGGGGGTGGAGGCTGTTTGAAAGCAAAATAGAGGAGACAGCTCAGCATTGTCACATGCTATTTTTGCTTCCTTGTTTGATTAGGCGACAGCTTGGTGGACAAACCAGAGTTGATTTTTTCCAAAGGCTCCAGTCTTAGACTGAAGACACACAGAAGTCACACCACGCCACTCTGGGCTCAAATTATGAATGAGAGTTGATTACCAATAGATTCTGCTTCTTGTCTGACAATTTGATTGGACGTTATGATTTATTATCCCTTTAAAGCATACCTCACAAATGCAGTTGTTAGCCAAGAGAGTGTTGACTCTAGCAATTAAAAAGCCACCTCATGCGCAGTGACAAAATCAATGATTCAACACGCTGTGTTGGGTTTAATAGCTTTAGAGGACACAAAGAGCTCAGGGGGTTTAAGGTTAAGGAAAAGATCTATATGGAAAACATGACTCGGACTGGGCAGGGAGCCTCAGATGCCACTCCGGTTATGGGAGACGGGACTGGAAACGCAGGGTGATGAAGGTGGGAAACGTATAGTGTGAGCAGCATCACTGCAGGCTTCTATCTACTTGCAATTGGTTCATGCTGTTGTGGAGCTGCGCCTTATATGACTTTACATCATAAACTGTGCGAAGGATGTCAGCTCCATTCAACGGTGTCCTGCATTAAGTGTCAGGGCGCTCCGGTGAGAGCAGTAATGATGCTATGGATGTGTACCAAACTATGGCATGTATGCACATTGCAAAGCAAAAGTTCAAATGACAGAGAGAGTTCAAAATTCATTACAACCCGTCCTGCTGTTTTTTTCATTATTACAATCATTGGATATGACATTATCATTTTTGCATTTTCATTAAAACAGTTTTATTCCCCATCAGGGGATCTGCTATGCTCTTTTTCTTTATTTCTAAATAACAAATGGTTCTCTTTAAAAAAGAAAAAAACTCTGAGAAGTGATTCAACTTTCTAATTTGTTTAAGAGCTTATTTATTTCCTTTTTTTTCATTGAATAATTACACAGCTTATGTTATACAGATATGTTTGTTATTCAGGAATGAAGCATTAAAATGTCTTTAACTTTGAGCTTTTGACGAGTTTCAGTTCTACTGACAAAGCAGCTCCTTAGCATGTTACTGCCACCACCAGGCCTCACAGTACAATGTCTTCAAGTTTAAGAGTCCCATATTTACCACTCCAAACATTTTTCTTATCATTTCTGCCAAATATCAGATTTTGTCTCATCATATCATAACATTTTTCTCCAGAAGCCATTTAATTATTTACTGTCAGTAGCTGCAGATTTAGGTCCAACCTGAGGGAGTTAACTTCTGTCTTGGTCTCCAACTTTCCCCTCCATATTGGTGTAAAACTCGTTTTTTATGGGCTTCTTAGAAGGCTGGAGGCTTGAGCTGCTGCACATCCTCACAGGTTTCTCTTAATCTAATGTGCTCCTCAAAGCCTTGGCAGCATATAGAATGGTTGCACCCATATAAATAAACTATTTATCTTGAATCTCAAAATGTTTAGACATCTTTAAAAGTATTGTCCATTTTAATTAAATCTTAAATTTTATTCCTTTAGCTTCTTGAACTTTCCCATTGCTCTGCGTATTGGTCTGTTTATCGACTGCTGACATATGATTGTTTTTTATGTTTGGGACAAGATATACATACAGTGTACCAACTTAGTTTTTAGATCCACCATTGTGATCGGAACATACTTACCAAAAATGAATGCCAAAGATAAATCAACCCCCCCAGTTGTTTTAAAATAAGCCAGATTGTAAATTTGTTTTTATATTTGTATATATTTTCTGTATGGGTATATATATATATGTGTGTGTGTAATATATAAATAAAGTAATCAGATGTTCAGCACATTTGAGCAAATATGACTTGTTAAACATTGTTGTCCCTTGGACACAGTGCAGGCGGTAGGAGACAGAATCATTTTAGCAAAATAAGATCAAGTTGGACAATGTCTTTAACCAAATCCATGAAGCTGTTATAACACTGAAGAGGTCCTTCAGTGAAGGATGAGCTTAGATGCACAAAGCAGCGTTATCCTTGGTCTTTCCTCCCAGCTGCTGTTAGACTCATTTTTTATTAACAGGCTGAGAAAGTCTTTTTAAATTTAAACTGTTTATGCAGTTTTACAATTTTTTTATAAAGTCTGTTGTGTATTAAACACAATTATATGTCTTACTTTTAACAGACCACCGAAGGATTATTCTATTCTATTCTATTCTATTCTATTCTATTCTATTCTATTCTATTCTATTCTGTTCTGTTCTGTTCTGTTCTGTTCTGTTCTGTTCATCTTTATGAATACATGATTTAATCTTTAGCTCAATCACATTCAAGTTTTGGACATTTTAGAAAAAATGTAAATTTGTTAATATTACCTGCTGCCAGAACAAATACGTCGGCATAATCAAACATTACTTTAAATCTATGGAAACCAGGGTTATGACACGCCCTGGGTTTTACTGTGAAGATTTGTGAAGCTGTAAGGGAGCTCCCATTGATTCACTCAGAGTGTGTAGATTAGGTATGAGGCGAGTCGTGTGGTGGTTTGATGGTGTTTGTCACCCCAAGCATGGAGCCACGTCAAACTTTGTTAGCCTAGTTCACCCTGTCTGAGGTTGTAACGCATCCTCCTGATTTTCTCCTATCACGGATGCGTCCTCCTCTCTCTAGATGTGTAAAGATGCCTCAGCTGTGGGTTGTCTTTATGAGCAGTTTTTGCCCTTGTTTCAAACCTCTTATCAGATGAAATGACAGAAGGAGTAAAGGATGAGGAGGGGGGGGGGGGGAGTATTCATCTTTAAGAAAAATACCTTGGAGGGAGAGAGAAAGGAGGAGTAAAGGAGTGGGTGTTGGGAGAGGAGAAAAGAGGGAGAGGGAAGAGTGGGAGAGTGTGTGTGTGAGAGAGAGAGCTGATTAGATTGGAGAGAGCCAAGGAGGTATGGCTGTACTATTGAGCAAAGAGGGAGCGTGACTGAGTGAACGCAGAATCACAGCAAAGTCCACAAGCAGGCGGATGGACTGGACCGAAATCAACAAATGGACAAAGAAAAACTGGATGGATACCGTGTGGAAAGGATGAAGTGTTTGCCTTAATGAGCGAGTATCTCTGCATCAGTGTTGTGAAGAACCCACGGGGAGGAAAAGGAAAAAAAAAAAAACGGACAACTCATTTCTCTCTCTGAGAAACAGAGCTGTGAGCCGGAACAGAGTCATCCGTGGGACTCAGTGGGATTTAGAATATACTCTCAGTAAGTACGGACACTGGCAGGGAATGAGAGTGTTTGAGTGATTGTTTTCAGGCTGCCCTTGATGCTTTTTTTCCATAAAGAAATGGATAAAAAGAAAAAAGAAGGGGGAAGCACACCAATGATTTTTCTATTGTGACATGCAGTGTCAAATTGCATTTTTCCCCTTTGATTTGAACAAGCAGCCCAGACTTGACTGTGCGTTTGTGCCTCTTCCTCAGTGCCGGGGTGTGTGTGAGTCAGTGTGTGTAAGCTGATAATAGCAGCTCCATTGGTATTCAGCGGAGGGAGCTCCAGGATCTCGCTGCGCCTTTTCCCCAGGATGGGATCACAGAGCAGGGATTGTGCTTGCCTGAGGAGAGCCCGCTGAAAATGGGTGAGTGTCTATGTCTCTCCCCTTCCCCCTCATCCTCCCCACCTCCAGCACTCCATCCTCCATCACCCTTAAATGTGTCACATCTCGCCGCTTAACTCATCTTCCTCTTATTTTAGTTTTTTATTTAAAGCATTTGTTTTTACTTCTTAGCGGCTCCCTCTTTTTTCTTGTGTATCACCCACTCACCCTGCTGCTGCCCCACCTGTTTCCCCTTCATCTCCCCACATCCCTACACCCCTCCATCACTCCGAAAACAGAAGTGTGTCCTGTTTGATGGATTTGGATAAAATTGGACTTTCTCACTTCATTTTTGTCCTTGCACCTCCCACCCACCACCCCATACCACTCCACCACCACTACCTGCATTCCCTCTTTACTGCTCTCCCTCCTCGGCTGTGTCTCCCCTGCCCCCTCCGTGCCTCCATCCTCCTCTCCCTCTCTCTTCAAGCTCTTCTCCACATTCTGTTTGAATTCAAGCTCAGCAGAGATGTTAGAGTCTATCCTGACACAGGCAATCAGCAGTGATTGCTGTGTGTGTGTATGAGAGGATTGCTGTTTCTGTGCATGTGTCAATCACCCCCCCTTTTATTTTGTCCTGATTTTTTGCTGTTTGCCTGGATCTGTATCACCCTCAGGGTTTTTGGCCCAAACAAACAAAAGGTTATGAGGTAGATGAGTGTAATTAATTGCCTCCACCATGACAGATGTGACACATGCCCCACCCCTCATTTCTCTTTACTTCACACTGACATACCTTCTTCACACCAATTCACACCCATCTAAATCTCTTCACACCTGCAATGACATAGCATGCAAATGTTCCCGGCGGAGGGACAAACAACAGCGGACTCTGAGCTCTGACCTAACTAAGTGTGCAGGAGCACTCAGACTCCTGTCCTAAACGCTCCTCGGAGAATACGGTGTCAGAGGAGAGCCATATCTATCTGCAGAGTTGTATTGATTGCAGCTGATAAACTGAAAAGTCTGTGATGCTTTATTGCAAATGAACCTTTGCCTTATTGTGCTCTGTAGAAAGGAAGCCGCTTTAATGAGTTTGTAAAGGAGCTAATATAACACTTGCATGGATGAGCTTTTTTTTGAATCAAAGAGGAAACCTATTTCCAAGACTGTGAGCAGAGGGAGTTTTTCTCCGAATTAAATTTTTCATATTCAACAGGTGCTAACTGTTGCATAGTAACAGGGAGACAAGACAACCTGTTAGGTAAGATATGACACCTTAGTGCTATTTTTGCATCATGCTAATTGTCTTGTCTGTTTAACCAAAGAAGGTGTGATTTAAAAAAGTAAAAACGAAAGGAAGTTAATGAAAGGAAATAGCAGGAATCCAAGTCTCTTTAGATTAAAGCCAAAATTAGACTTGCACCTGTGTGCAACCTGCCTTTTTAGAATAATCACTATTAGTATGGAAACCTTGAGGAGGAAGGTTAATGGACAGTGACGGTTTTTCATATAAAATAAGCTGACCGTTGCCAAGTGTGGCTTGGGAAGAGGAGTTTGTGTGAGAGTTTGAGTCCTGGACTGATGCACAAGCCCCAGTTATAAAAAAAGATTTAAAAAGTGAACGTTTTGTCTCTCAGAAATGTCCTGCATGATTGATTATTTGATTTGGAGGGGAGGAGGACTCCATTTAGTTACCATTAATAGAAAAAAAACACAATGAATGTGTCCTTGAGTCAGATAAGGAAGACTTTAAAAGTATTAATAACATTTTAAGAGAGGAACAATGGCAAACTAAGTAAGTAGTAATATTTTATATTAGGAGTCATCAAATGCAGCCCAAGAAGCTTTGCTTTTGTTTTAAATAGTAAAGCAGCCAACAATCTAAAAGAGGTTGACTGTGGAAACATTTTTTGCAATAAATCAGCTGTTTGGAAAAACTGCCATCCTGATGTTAACATTTAATTGATTTCTCTTCTTCTAAAACCCAAGGAAAGAAGTTGGAACACTAGTAATGAAGCTGCTGCAAGTTTTCTTTTTACTTATGCAAACATAATACGTTTAAAGGTGATATATATATTTTATCTTTGCATTATCCATCCATCCATCCATCCATCCATCCATCCATCCATCCATCCATCCATCCATCCATCCATCCATCCATCCA
>JAUZNJ010032632.1:0-13587 GCA_034780135.1 Jordanella pulchra | reverse complement strand
GAGGACAGGACGACACGGAGAGCACAGAGACAGCAGGAAGCTTCAAAAATGAAACACAAAACCACGGATCATGACAGAAACAAGCTCCACACAAATCGGGACATCTGGTCACTATGCTGCAACCAAAATGCTTTGTCATAGGAATAGTGTTTTCTTAATCTTACTTTTTTGCTGCAAAATGTTTTTCATAATTTTCCACATTGTCAGGGTTTCCTGTCCATGGCTTGTAATAAACTCTAAATAAGACCGTAAAGACCCAGAATTCAACCAGATACAATGAGAAATGTTTAAACAGTTTATTAGAACAGGAAACTGCCTCAGGTCAGGTGGGATTCATTAGATTTGGCAACCATTCTGGAAGGAGATTGGACAGTTGAATGAACAGGTAGAAACAGAGTACTATGTTTCCAATGTTGAATTCTGGTTCACTAACCTTCTTGGAGTTTGGGGACAAACTTTTTGAGTTTCTGAAGGAGCCGATTGTCGTGTGATGTCACTGGTGAAGCTCTGAGGATTCCCGAATCTGTTCAGGTAGGTTTAGAGGAATCTTTCTTTGACAGCTACTTGTTAGACCAGGGGAATGAACGGGGTAAGATCCGTAAGAGCAGAGAGGCAGAATGATTAAGGGGACAATCCAGAGTATGGAATCAGAGAACTGGTCCAGGTGTTCCAAGAACCAGAGACAATCCAGGGGAGAATCCGAGAGAGTGGTCAGGGCACAGAAAACAGGTCAGAGATCCAAAAACACACTATGACAGGTCTGATGGGGTTCAGGCAGGCTCAGAGAATCTGGAGGCAGACAGGTAACAGGAATGATGGAGTTAACTCTCCAAGGGCTTGTAATAATCTGGCAATAGTGACTGGTCTGAGAGTTGGTTATATAGTCAGGTGAACTGGTGAATCTGATGAAGGCTGATTGGAAACAGGGCGGAGCTGACAGGTGTATTTAATCCTGAATCAGACCAGCACTAGTGATTAGAATCATAACAATGACCTCCTCTTTTGCAACTTTTCATCCACAAACCTGGAACATAAATTCTACCAACCTGAGCTTTGGATCTCTGCAGCACCTCCTACTTTATTATGGCCGTTTCTGAATTCTCAAGAACGCAAGTATGGACTCGTGTTCTCCCCAAGTTCGTTCTTCACAAGAACAACGAAAGTATGGACTCGGGAGAATTTCATTGGGATCTCTCTGTTTGCTGTCTCCATGCTTATTTTCTCTCTTCCAACAAATTTATTTTTTAAATCAACAAACTCACCATGCTGCTTCCTAGCTTCATGTGAACTGTGCTCCTGAAAATCATCTCATTTAATAATCTTTATTCATTTAAATTGATACGTTACTTTTTGGATATAGAAACTACATTTGAGATGCTCAGGGATTGGAGGTAGAGGTGGTGAGGGAGGACACCAGAAGACCCAGATAAGATGAAGTTGAAGATTTAATATAGAAACTGAACAGGGAACATCCACAAAATCTGGTGGCACGGCTGAGCGGAAACCAGGGCTCACACCGGTAGCTACAGAGTATAAGAAGTGGCAACACGGAATGGGCAGATTGACATACAAAACACTAGTGAGAAGGACCCGACAAGGACGCAGACCCACAAGTGGCCATAAATACATTGAGGGTAATCACAGAAACGAGACACACCTGGGAACTAATCAAGGAGAGACAGGATGGCACAGAGACTCAGGGAAACAGAAAACACAATAAATACACAGAAAAACAGAGATAATTACAGTAAAAAATACACAGAATAACTCCGGTCATGACATAAACAGCAGTATGTATGGCAAATACTCTACTAAAATAACTTAATGACAAACATTCTCTCTGTGAATAATAGTTCATTGTGCTTTTTTTGCCTTATTCCTCTGTTGACTGACTCTCTTTACTCCATGACAGATAAGAAGTTAGTGGTGACAGTGCTAAGCTTTAATTGCCACGGGAGGTGTGCCATTGATTTTATTCCTCTCAACTTTGGCTCCTGTGATGTGTGCCACTGCATGGGGGATCAAGAGGTGTCAGCAGCACAGGGGATCAAGCTGAGGCAGGCAAAGCAGGTAAAAAGGAATCAGTCAAACAATAAAGTTGTAAGAAGACCAATGGACACACTGACAGACAAGTAATAAAAAACAATAAAGTTGATGAAAGCAAAGTGATCGGTACATCCACACTTTAATATTGGAACTACTTTTGTGTTTTCTGTCTTTTTCTGTGGATCAAAACTTTATTTTCACTGGCTTTGAAAAGACAAGCAAATAAAAGCAGGGTGAAAATGAAAGCAAAAAGAAAAAATCACAGAAACTATGAACTTTGAGAGACTGACTGACTTAGCAGACATAAAAAAAATGTCAATTATGTCAAAATGTCAATTATTGGACCTTAGTGCTGCATGAAAACAGATCTTTTTGCATAGTACAAGCCAATAGTTATCATTACTATGGTCCATTCTTCATGGCTGGGCTTTATGTTTCCGGCAATCCAATCTGAATTGGTAAAAATTTGTTGTATTAACATTTGGACCAATAGTACAATTACGATCAAACCACCATTTTGGTGATTAAAAAGATTTAAAAAATGACACAAATGATAAATAAAAAAAGAAAAACTGCCTACTTATAGATTTCTTTATTTTTGCTTTTTTCTCACAGTTTAAATGTTTTAGATTGTCCAAAGAGTTTTTGTTTTCTTAACAGATAAAGATGACCATAGTAAATGCAAAATCTGTTGAAAGCTATGTAATTTCCTTCTTTTTTTGCCAAACCCTGCTCAGATTTCAACATGACCAGTCAGGTCAAAATAGTATATCATTTAAACATACTTGACTACATGAGGTACCTTAGGTAACTGTAATCTATAGATGAAAAACAAATTATCTGTCAGCTAGTATAGAGACACAGTGTAAAGATACAAAGCAGGGTCTAAGGCTTTGGGATTTCAGTAAATCAAGATACACACTGGGACGATATGGAACATTAGTGAAGCTTTACAGGAGAGGTAAAATTAGGTCTAAAAGAGAGTTTGAAGAGGAAAATGGCTCCTAATCAAAAATAACTCAAAAGCGGGTAATTTTTGAACTACATTTTTTTTATAAACTCCAAGACTTAATTTAATTAATTTATATAACACCAATTCACAACATATCTCATTTACACAAATTCGCACTGTACAGAGACAATTCAACCTGATCACACAGTCAGAATGTTTCAAAGTTTTCTATCTATCAAAACCAGCTGATTGCATTGACTCATTTAGCTACTTGACAGCAATCCCTCACAGCAAGCATGCATGTAGTGACATTCGAGAGGAAAACTCCTTAACAGGAAGAAACCTCCAGCAGAAACAGGCTCAATATGGATAGACTTCTGCCAAGGCTGACTGGGATTCAAGTAGATAGAGCAGAGACAGAAAATGGAGCAGAGATAAGAAAAAAAAAAAAAAAGATAACATAACTAGCTCCACAGGTGGCGCCGTCCAGGAAAGACACAGCCAAGCAGATGAGCTCTGAGCCAGCTCCTATGTCACAGGATGAAAGAGAGCACATCCAGTTAGTCACAGTACGAGAAACAGGAATACACTGAAAAACAGGCCAAGCTCCAATAACTATAAACAAAGGCGTTGATGGCAGTAGCTCAGTTGACATTTCCCTCCGGGATGCTGTTACAGCTAAACAGGAACACACCAGATGAAACTACTATTATAAAAAAAAGCAGAGAGAAAATAAAATTGGAATTTGAAATAACAAATAATGCAGAATGGGAGAATAGCAATAGAATGAATCAGAGTGATGAAAAGTGGTTCATATTTACCTCCAGCAGTCTAAGCCTATAGCAGCATAACTATAGAGGTAGCTCAGGATAACAGGGTGTCTGCCTCATGGACCAAAACTGGTAATTGGTTCCACAGGAGAGGAACCTGATAACTAAAAGATCTGCCTCCTATTCTACTTGTAGAAAATCTAGCAACCACTAGTAAACCTAAAGATTGAGAGCGAAGTGGTCTGTTAGGAACATAAGAAATGATCAGATCTCTGATATAAGATGGAGCTTGGCCATTTAAGGCTTAAGTTAATAAGTGAGAAGGAGGATTTTAAATTCAATTCTGGTTCAACAAGAAGCAAATGAAGAGAAGCCAATATCAGATAATGCAATGTCTTTCCACAAATAGGAAAAAAACACATTTTCATGGAAGGTGTGGTTTATATCTAACATTTAATACCAGATTTTGTAAAAAGGGCAGCAGAATTAGCAGAAGAAACTGACATACATTTGTGACAAGCAGGCTTGTGCAAAGATGCAGTACAAATTAGCTAAAAACAAATACAAAACAAAATGAAAGGATATCAGTTGGCCCAGCCAGTAGTATCCCAATCGTATCCCATTAAAGGCTCAGGTCAGTATGATGTTGAAATATGTTTGTTTTAAATTGATTAAGAATGACAAAAAAGCTGATTTGTTAGGAATTGTTTCATAACCCTTTGCATTTCGAAGCAAATTCTAAAATTAACACCTGTTAAGCAGAAAAGTGTATATTCTGCCAAGTAAAGCATAGAAAAAAAAATTGGGAAATAAAATGAATAAAATGAAAATGATGAGAAATGTGTAACGGGACAAAAAAAATCAAAAAACAAACAAACAAAAAAACAAAGTAGAACCATGACGAGATCAACACACTCTAGGACATTAAAAATACATTAAGGTATAAGGAGTTGAGCATGAGGAGGCCTAAGGCTATGCTACAATGAACAAAAAAGCAGGTCTTTTAAGTTGAGTTTAAATGATGTTACTATTGGTTCTGGAGTAGCAGAAAGTGACTGAAGACTGGTAAATGACCCTGAGGTGGAATGCAGAATTAACAAATCAGTAAAGATTTGTAAAACTATAGTGCACTCAGTGAATTAAAAAAGCAGCTTAATTCAAAATCAATGCTGTATTTCACAGATTGCCAATACAGCCAGAAAAGGAGGGGTGTCATGTGCTGTATTTGCTTTATTTAGAAGTACAGCAGCTGCACATTTTACCCTTCTGAGAAATGTAGAAAGTCTGAAGTGGTTTAATACCAAACAGTACATGGTAAATTACTTCCTTTTGTAAATAATAAAAGCAAGGACAGTTATCTTTCAGGCACTTGCACAAATTAAATAGCATTAAAAGTGGCTTTTTTGGCTTTCATTTACCTATCAAATGCCTCTTTTTACAGCACTGATTATTGTAAAAAATACTTTTTGTGAAAAAATTGAAACTTTTTTACATTTTTGTTTATGAAGGATATGTCCAGGCCTGTTTCGTTTGAAATGTTTTTCTTCTTTTTTTCATAAGTCTAAGCTGAGATGATAATACTAACTAAAATTTCTTAAAGCGGGAGATGGTGCAACACTGGTATGGATTTATAAAAAAAAAAAACCTTACAAAAATGAATCAGTTTTGTAGTTATACAATCTTCTTCAAGAAATGTATTAAATGTGGGGAAAAAATTATTCTTTTAAGAAATAAATTTTCATATGTAATGTTTATATATTTTTTCTTGATTCTTAGATTAATGTTCAAGGCAAGGTAGAGGTCATGTGCCAAAGCCTTCACCTGACCGCCGCTCCGATCTCCCATTTTTTAGATCAGTTACGGGCCAGGAGAATTTCCCCAGCATTGGCTTGGTCTCTGCTTACTAAGCCTTTTGCAGGCTCACTCTCATTTTCCCACACGTTTCGGCTGTTGTTGTATCTTTTAGATTTACATTTCTCCACCTACGCAGACATACGCAAGACAATCAGATCCCCGTGCTTGATATGATCTCCCTTCCTACCTGTTCACTTTCAGGGGCAGTTTACCAGCTCACCATTGCTTCCCTCATTGCTCTACAGGAATTCATGGATCCAGCTAGCCTATGCTGCCTGTCATCTATTCATTCATCATGTAATTAATAGTTTTGCCTTTATCGCCAGGCTTTACTGACTTCCGCAGGTAAGATGTATTATTCTGAGGCCAGTTTTCATGTTTTCTGTTCGTTCCCCTTCCTTCAAAGCATGCATGTATAATTATGCTCACATAAATTTCTCCCAGCCCCTCTCTCCAGGTCCCACTGGTCCAGGGGTGATCTGAATTGGGGCCCAGAGGGGCAAGATTAAATACTCATGCAAAGTTCTTGCCTTTAAGATTCCTTCCATGTTTACGGTGGCCTCATCAGCTCATCTATCCTTTTAACATCACTGTGCACAATATTTATTTAAGTTCTCCTCTCATGTTCCTAACTGGGATTCAATATTCATCTACAGTTTTTATCTACATTATGAGTCTGGTTAAATTAACATGGAATAATCTTAAACTTAAAGCTGAATGAAATGCGTTTATACTATTGTTTTATGTTTGATGCATGCTAATGACTGTTATGCTTCTAAGGCAATTCTAAGGTTATATGGTTTTGAATTTCCATTGGTTTTATTTCATATGGTTTTTGACCACTGATTTGCAGTCAGGTT
The DNA here is from genome assembly GCA_034780135.1 of Jordanella pulchra. Classification (NCBI taxonomy): domain Eukaryota; kingdom Metazoa; phylum Chordata; class Actinopteri; order Cyprinodontiformes; family Cyprinodontidae; genus Jordanella; species Jordanella pulchra. The sequence goes on along the minus strand of JAUZNJ010032632.1, from coordinate 7,105 downwards.
TTGGTTTTATTCATTTCTAGTATTTGTTGGCAAGTTTAGTTTGGTTTCTATTCTATTTGATAACACTTATTTCAGTCTGGTTTCAGTTATCATTTCATTGTTTACTGTTATAACACTGCAATGGCCAAAGCTCTAAGGGAAGGGGACACAGCTGCATGTTTTCACATATGATAAGATTTTCTTTCTCTCACAACCATCCTGACCCTCTACAAGTTCAAAACAAGTTCATCATTGAATAGCTGCAGGTCTTGTCAAAGAGTCTTCCTGCCAAAGACTCTTCCCACCAAAATCCTGGAGCACTTATCATAAAACGATCACACATAGGATGCTGGTGTTTATAGGAAGGAGTTCCTAGGGTCATCTTCTCACAAGGGAGCAGAAGTAAAACAATCTAAAGTCATCTCTGTATATTTAAAAACTGTATCCACTACAAGTTAAAGTGAAAGCACATATGACATTTCCCCCCAGCCATGGAAACTAACAGATGCAAATAGTTTTTTCTACCTCTCAAAGACAGACAATCAGTTATACCTTGGAGGTGTCAACATCACATGGTGAAAGTCAAAGTAAATCATAGACTTGGATAATATCTGTTTTACAAATCTTATGTAACTTCCAGCAAACCTTATCATCTATTATCACTCCCAAAAACTTAGTTTCATATACTAACATTATTTAAATTCAAATTTTACCTCAGTGTTGGTGTTTTTACAACATCAATTTAGTTTTACTTTCATTTCTCAATATCTTATACAAAGCAACCCATTTCTTTAACTTAATCAATTCTTTTAGGTCCCCAGTTCTCCTACTGTGCACATATCAAACATGCTCTTAAAAAAGAGATATGTGACAGTGTGAGGTCCTGTCACTATACCTCCAATAGATCACGCGCCTTGGCTACTTGTCCAAGGGGATACCCCTTTGGCTGACTGGTTAGCGCGTGTGACTTTTCACCTGGGAGTCGTGGGATCAAATCCCACCCGGGGCCCTCGGTAGTTTGTACCTTGCCACAGATAAAAGATCTTTTAAATAAGAGTTAAAGCCAAAGGTTGTATAGTATTAATGTACCATCCCCCCTGATGATGTATTGCATGATAATGTATCAAAATTAAACTACTTCAAATAGAGATTTCATGAAACAGGTTTATCATTTTACCTGAAAATACAACCAGTATTCACTGCTGCTCTTTTAGTTATTTAATTATTTTTCCACTTCAGGGCTTCACTGTTGCATATCTCTAAGTATCTTTTTGTGCATAATAGTTTATTTCTCTATATCTATCACTTTTATTTGTGCAGATGCTGTTGCTCTTTATTATTTAACCAACTAAACTATTTCCATTACAGACCTTATCGGTACTTGTTGTGTATGCTAAACACTTACACTTACCACTAGGACAGCTGGCTGTTGTTTAGCTCATAGAATGCCTATTAGCAAAGAAACATTTTGTGACATTTCTACCTGTAAATATTGCCAAATTCATCAAGTTGCGACACTTCTATTTAACTACTGACAAATGAACATAGTTTCTTCTGCAGAAAATGTTTCTTTCTTTTATCTTTTTTTATAATGATCACCTGAAGTTAAACCAAGATCTCAAATTTTGTAATTCAACATAAATTTAAAAATCATCAATCAACTAATCCCAGATCAAAGATTTTAACTTTAGTTAGAAAACAGTATTCTTGTTTAGTTTAATCAATTTGGAGTGACTAGTTTCATATACTAAAATATCTTAAAAAAAATCAAAAATTTCATTTATCTTTGCATCTCAGATCAACTAACAATATAATTTTAGATATCAAATGATTAACTTGATCAATGACTCAGCAACGTAAATACAGTTTGTTAGGTGTTTATATTCTTCTTTTTAATCACACTAACATGTGAAACAACACAGACAAAACACAAAACAATTAGTCTGAATTGTGGTCATTTAAAATTTCATCAGTCACAAATTTTCTGTCTTTGCTCATTATCTTTCTTTACTCAAGTTATTTATCAAATTTTACTCAAGTTTCAGGAATTTTCCAATATTTTGTTAACATGTTTTATGTTTTTTTTCCATTCCTTTATTGATAACTTCTCCTTTTTACTATTCTTAATAACTAGGTGTTATCAAGAATAAAAAAATAAAAGCCTTGTTATTTAAAAGGAAAAAAAACACAACAAACAGAACAATTTATCTTAGCATGATCAAAATGCTAAAAATATTTTCCCAATAACTAAAAGTATTACTTCAGGTTTTGCTTCTTCCATTGATAACTGGTCCTTTTGATTAGGAAGGAGCTGTATTTAATCTCTTTAAGGTTGAGATTCTATATCTAGTCATGCTGAGTGCTGTTTTTTTCCTCTCAAAAAACACATACACGCACGCACGCACGCACGCACGCACGCACGCACGCACGCACGCACGCACGCACGCACGCATGCCAACGTCTTTTTAAGGCCTTTTCCCATGGAATTTAGGCATTCACTAGCAGGACTCTGCAATCTCATTTCTACGCAATTTAAGCATTGTTTTATTTAGCATGACTCCACTATCCTTATTAAAAAATCTAGAATTAATAGGGTTTTACTGTGATGAGCAATGAGTTGTATTTGCTCACTTTTTTACACGCAATGACGCCCAGTCATTCGCACAGATGTCTCTCACACATACACACACTTACCCGCAGTCACAGTTAACTCACATCTGTGTGTCTCCCTCGAATTCCCGTCTCAGTCCGCTGGATCCCAACAGTTGAATGGAGACCAGCTTCGAATAGGAGCTACTGTGGCCACGGACCTCACTGATGTCCATTTCCACGCTGGAAGTCTACAGACATGTTGGATCTGGTTCAAGGACCCCAATGTTAGATTCAAACACCTGTAAATGATAAAAAAACACAAGAAAGAGAGTTTGTTTTTGGCTGCGAGGAAACAGAGCTCAGGGTGGACTCCTGGCCATGTTCCTGCTCTGTCTGTCTCATAATGGATCTTTTATTGAAAGTAGTCCAATGCCCGCAGATTATTACTGCAGCATCATCTCAGCCACAACACAGAACAGCATCAGCTATTTCTTAAATGGGTTGTAATCTTTTATAATAATGTTTACTCTGCCAACCTCTCTGGTTGTGCAGATCCAGTTCATCCTAAGGTCCTTGGGGATAATTCCTAGAACTAGTCGGACATTTCTCTGCCCCTTTTATCTCTCAGTCAGGCTTTCAGCTCCACAAATATCACTCAGTTAATCAGCTCCTGAATATATCTCTTAGAATTATCTATATGTATCATTTTATATGTATCATCCCTGTTCTCATTCAACAGCTCATGCATATAATCTAGGTAAAATTATTTTTAATGTACCCTACTGAGGCCTGAGTGCCGAAGTCTTAAATATTGTTTCAATAAGCTCTTCTAATTGCCTTCCTCTTATTTGTGAGTTTGTCAGATTGAAATCTCATTAATACAAACTGCCACCAACCCTCCTCTGACTATCCATAATTCATATCTGATATTATTAGATTTTCTCTTGAAACTAGCTTTTCAAACCATGTAAACACAAATATTTTCTTGCTCTTGTCTGTCATGACCCTCTACGGACAGCAGGACCTTCTGTGCCTTAGTTTGACTACGATTCTGTATAGTCTACCCAGTTATCAATGCACTTTCATAGAAAATGTGGGCAGAAAGATGCTTGCAGATATGAGACAAGTCATTTAACTAAAATTGGGGTATCTAATTTAATTATCTAATAGGGGATACACTCTAAAAAAAATGCAGCCTCAAATTAAATAAGTTGCTTCAGTTGGTATTAAGTAATTTCATCAAGTTTACACAAATTTTATTTATTTAAGTATTCAACTTGTAAACAATAAATTAAGTTTAATATAACTTGATTAAGTTACTTTTTACCAATTGAAGAAATTCATTGAAGTTGTTGGAACATTTTCTTTCAAGAGTTTTGCTTCATATTCTAAATTGGGTGTGGCAAACACAATAACATTAAAGATAACACCAGGGCGATTAATGGGGGCTTCAATCTTAGCGTCAAGTGTTTGCAATGTCTTTCTTTGTCTCTTTATCGGTATTCTGAAAAGTGTATTCTGGCTTTTGTAATCTACCTCACAAATCTTTCTATAGGGTCAGGTGTAATACCACATTGATCAAAAGGATTCCACCACTGACCAACAGACAGTGGTGTTCACAGATGTAATGGATGCAGGAACACATATTGATAGTGAACCCCTGGGAAGTTTGTGCAGTAAACACATAACCCCTTTTAGCTCTTTTAACACTGTTCAGCCGGCAATTATTTACTCACACATTTACTTACACACACAGACACACACACACCCACACACACACCCACGCACCCAAACACACCCACACTGAATTAGCACTGTTACTTACCAGTGCATGCCAAATAACACCTTAGGCAACCGCAGCTCCTTGCTAACAATAGCTGAAGGGCATTATAAACAAAGCTGGGCTCTTTTCTTGCATTTTTGCCTCTGTTTTCTCCAGGCGGCTCTGCTGTCCTCTCTACTGTTTCTCTGTCTTTTTTCAGCTCTTCCTTATATTCTTAAGATCCCTACCTGTCTCTTCTTTTTCTCCCCTGGCTCTCCTGGAACATTTGGTCCCATCTGTTGGGAAAATACGAAATAATAGCAAAGCTACATACTGTAACAGCATAAGGACTGAGGCAAAAAAAATCTGCAGGGTTTTAACTGGATTCAGGTGTAACGCCCGACAACTTTTGTTTGAAATTTTACATAATACATACTCTTAAAAAAAGAGAAAACAAGTGAATAAACTAGGCTTGTGCAAGACTGTGAAGAACGCTGAGGGACATTATTTGAGTAAATATTGCAGCTAGGTGTGAGTCTTTTTCTTGTTTTTCACTACTGATTCCTCTCTGCCCCACTTATGTGTAATGAGATGTGTGTAACTTGAAAAGGAGAGTGACAAGTAGTTGTTTACAACCTTCAGTTACTCTGGAGGTCAAAGCACATTCACTGTCACCCCTACCAATCACATGACTCCTCCCTTGTGTTTTGCAGTATTGCAGGATATCCAAGCATTATAGGATCATTTTCACCTCAACCTTAATAAGTATACCAACAATTTCCCAAAAAATATGTTTTTTTTAACCTTGATAATATATTTTTTCTCTGGTGTTTGAGAGCTGTGCACAAAATCAAAGTTAGATTAAAATAAATGGAAGTTTCAAGATGCATCTTAAGTAAAATGTATTACATGTTTCAAGGCGGCTAAGGCATAGTGATTGAGTGTGGAATCAGTTTACAGTGCAGGAAGACAGCAGGTATGTATGTGGAAAATAAAACACACCTGTAAACTTATATTTGTCCTGTAAGTGGACTAACATTATTTTTTAATTTTTCTATCTCTGTAACCTTATAAAAATGTTTAAATGAAAAATATAAACCGTATTTTTAGAACAATATTAGTAACATTCTATGGTTAAGAGGGGATTGTATTCTGTTGGATGCTGTTTTAGTAGTGATATTTACTGGCTTCTGCCAGCAGTAAAGAGCCTATTAAGAAATTCAGTCAAACTGTTCTGTTAGTGTACATTTACCCTCAATACAAAATCAGTTCACCAAACTTAGAGGGGTTATTGGAATAAGTTGCTGTAATATTTAGACATAAACAGGCCTATTAAGAGATTTGTTACCCACAAGGATTCAAGTTGAGACACAAAGGAGTAAAACGTGATAATAAAAAACTGTTTTTTGAGCATTTCTGTTTAGAAATTAGAAGAAGGGGGGATGAAAACAATGGGTAAATTACTGAAATGATTTGTATTAAAAATCACCTCAGAAATTGTGGCTCAGAAATATGTATTTGTTGTTTGTAACCAACTAAAATTAAAGACAATTACAATAATTTTATCTGCAGAGAGACCTCCTTTGTCCTTAAAAATAAACATATTGCCTGTGGGAACTGCAACTTTCTATCTTGTGTGGAGTAATTTCGCAATCAAAATGCAGACTTCTATGAATATTAAAATGCTCTGTGGATTTATGGTAAAGGTTTGGAAAATCAATTATTTTGTTTTCATTTGTTTTCCCTTCTCAGTTATTTTCTTTTTTCTTACGGTGAGGATTTTTAGATGTTTTTTTAAATCTCTTTTCCCATCTTCCCCACTGTGCATGCTGCCAACATAATGTGGGTCCTTTTTATTTGCAGTTTTGTTGCTTTCTTATTATCTGCATTAAGCTTTGATTGTACGTATGGAGAAGTTTAAGTGAATTCCCAAACCTATTTCCTGGTTTCAACTGCCTCCTTATAATAGCATATTCTTATGTTTTCCTTGTGTTGAATAGCTGCAAACAGAACTGGGTATCTTGTTCTCAGTATATGTACCCTATGGAAAACTGTGATGATTTACTGGATTAAAAGCCCTAGATTACAGGTGTTCAAAATTTGTCTGACCAAGACAAAAAAAAGCAACAAAAAGCAATCAACCAAAAACATTTTATTTTGGAGTAAGACATGTGTTTTTTTAAATCTACAATGACTTACAGTCTATGATCTACCAAAATCGCCAGTATTCTTGTTATAATGAGTTATTCTTCAGTTAATAAAAAATAAAAATAAGTAATCAAATGAAATTAGTCTTCTTATTAAGATTTTTGTGGCACTGGTGGGCTTTATTTTAAGAGTAATAAGACTGCCAATGGTCAGAGTGAGATGGGGGATTGACAAAATAGAGGTACTGCCTTTAAGAATCAAACCCTTATCCTCCATGCATGGTGCAACCAATCTATTGCTATACTTTGCTCCACTCTACTTAAAAATAAGATTCATTAAAAATGCTCAATTACAATTATTTATTTTTTGTAGACAATTTGCTTTTGGTTCCAGAATTGATGAAACTACTCTGTATATATTTAAAAATAATAATTAAAAATCCTTTAAGATGTCCTCATAATAATAAAGATCAATAATAATGAAGATGATTTTATTTTAAAGGTCTCATATTATGTAAAATTGTTGGGATCTGGGGTTCTGTGCTTTTCACCTTCCTCCAGCAGAGCGCGCCGTGGGTCTCCTGGGCTGGAGCCCTCAGCACACCTGAGGATCATCAGCTCATCA
>JAUZNJ010032631.1:0-13588 GCA_034780135.1 Jordanella pulchra | reverse complement strand
GATAAGAGGGATGGATGATGGATGGAAGATGCTAATAGCTTGTGGATAAACAGTATAATAGAATAGAATAGAATAGAATAGAATAGAATAGAATAGAATAGAATGCCTTTATTGTCATTATACAGGATGTACAATGAGATTGGAGGGCCACTCCTGTTCAGTGCCAGCAATAGAAAGTCAAACTTTCTAAAATAAAGATATAATAATCTAATATAACCTAAAAATATACAGAAAATAAAATGTATAAAAATATATACAGAAAAAAAAATTAAAAATACAGAAAAATAAAATAAGTGTATACATATGATAATGATGTATTTCCCTTGGTGAATGAGTATTGCACTAGTGGATGAATACTGGATAATACACAATATAGGGGTGATAGATATTGTTCAGTATGAATAGTATAATATTGCACAGAGATGTGGGTATTGCACAGTTAGAGTGGGTGGGTGTGTGAGTTCAGGGTGGTGATGGCTCTGGCGAAGAAGCTGTTCTTGAGTCGGTTTGTTCTGGCTTTGATGCACCTGTAGCGCCTGCCAGAGGGCAGCAGGTCAAACAGGTCAAAGCCAGGGTGTGAGCTGTCCTTCATGATGTTTTTGGCTCTGCTGAGACAGCGGGAGGTGTAGATGTCCATCAAGGAGGGGAGAGGGCAGGCAACAATTCTCTGTGCTGTCTTGACTACCCTCTGAAGCCTCACTCTGTCTGCCTCAGTGCAGCTGCCGTACCATACTGTGATACAGTACGTCAGCAGGCTCTCGATGGATGAGCGGTAGAAGGTCAGCAGCAGGTTTGAGTCCAAGTTGTTCTTCCTGAGGACCCTCAGGAAGTGAAGTCGCTGCTGAGCCTTCTTGATAACAGCTGTGATGTTATCTGACCAAGAAAGATCAGCAGAGATGAGGACACCAAGAAACCTGAAGGTGTGGACCCTCTCCACACGCTCGCCGTTGATGTAGAGGGGGGCTGGGTCAGTCCTGTGCTTCCTGAAATCAATGATGATCTCTTTGGTTTTCATGGTGTTCAGTGCCAGGTTGTTCTCTGAACACCAGGCTGTCAGCTTCAGGACCTCCTCTCTGTAGGCAACCTAATCACTCCAAAAGATGAGTTCAACCACTGAAATATCATCAATGAATTGATGAATTAATAAAAAAGGTTGTCCTTGTGGGGCGGGCTGCAGTCGAGGGTGTAGAGGCAGTTGGAGGAGGGGACTCAGCACACAACCCAAGGGAAGTTGGTGCTCAGTGTGTGGATGGGGGGGGGCAAGTCTTACAGTATGGCGTAGGTTGATCAGAAAGTCCTTAATCCAGGTACATGTGAAAGGAGGGAGGCCCAGAAAGTCCACTTATTTGGTATGTCTCTCCGGGATTATTGTGTTGAAGGCAGAACCGTGATCCCAAAAGAGCATCTAGGCATGGACTTCACTTCAGAGTGGATAGACATGGCGATGGCAATCTCTGGGGATCTGTTGGCTGGCTGGAGTCAAGGTCTTGTGGGAGATAGTCCTTGAAGTCCTGAAGAACTCGTCTATATTGAGCGGCTATCATTCAAGCTGCTAATGGGAGATTTCTTCAAAACCAGGATTATTGTGGAGTTTTTTAGACATGATGGGATGACTGCCTGGGTCAGGGAGGGGCTAAAGAGCCTGGTGAAGGTTGGGGTGAGTTGGTTGGTACACGCCTTCAGCACCTTGCTTGGTACACTGTTTGGTCTGGCGGCTTTTTGAGGGGTTCACTGGAAGGAGCTCTTGTTTGACATTGTGCTCCTGTAAAGTGAGTGGATTGGTGAAGGAGTCGGGTGCGATTGGGGGCTGAGCAGAAACAGATGAGTGCTGCTGGGATGATCCAAAGTGTGCAAAGAAGCTGTTTTATCTACTCTGCCAGTGGTGCACTCTGGTCAACTGCTGACAATTTACAACCTGTGAAGTTTGTGATATTGTGTATTCCCTGTCGTAATTTACTTTGCTGGACAGATGAGACTTTCTTTGGTCCACCTTAGCGCTTTTCACTCCTCTTCAACTGTACAGAGCTCTGTTCCCTGACCTGAAGGTGGTGTTGCAGGCCCTGAGGAGTGAGCAGACCTGGCTGGTCATCCAACACCAAAGCATCTTCAGGCTCATACGTAGTTGCTCCCTTTAGGAGTTGAATTCTGACTTCATATGCAACAGCCATCCCTGTCATCAAGTCATAACTTAATAAACACAATACTGGGCATTAAAGATAAAATGTTTAACAGTAGCTGCAAAGTGGTTACGAATGTAAACATCAGTTTTAACCATGAATGTGAGTATATTCAAGCCAAACTTTCCTTAATATAAACAGTGAACCTAATGTTAGTTTTGCTCATACAAAGTTACAGATTTGACGTTAATTATCATTTTAGAGCATATTGCTGCTGCTTTCAGAATACATTCACAGCAGTGTTTAAATCAGTATTTAGTGATGACTTTTAAGTAATTGTAACTCTATATACGAAAACTGAAAATTTGCCAAAAAATGTTTTGTCTATTTTACTAGACAGAAACAAGAAGAAAATATTTCTGGCTAAAGAGGTGGGATTACCTGAAAGTGCCCAAGCACAAGTGGTTTACTTTCTGTTGTTGGTTCCTCTCGCAAAGTCACTGAAGTTGACATGAGCACATAAGAATAGATTTGACATATGTGTGGAGAAAAGCAAGTCAGGAGAGCAAAGAAGGAGTATGAACTTGCACAATAGGGGAGTCTCATGGTAACTAATCTGCATGCATAAAAGTGAGTGTAAAAAGTAGTTTACGTTTTTAAAAAAATGTTCTTATGACAATTTAATACAGATGTGCCTTTTTTGACATAATTCTGGTTTTATAGCAGGCTATTGTATAAGGCTGGCTGGTGGTTACAGAGTGCTGCACTTATCCTTGTAGTGAAGGAAAACTAGGGATGAGTTTTCAGACTTCTCAATAATTTTTTTAACAGAAACAAAGACAGTGACCTTTCTCTTTATTTTGGCAAGTTAAGTGACTTCACATAAAGGAGCCAATCCTTCTACTGTTACTGTCTGTTGCTGTGATTCTTTCTCAAACTCTTTAAGCATTGTCGCACCAACAGCTGCAAAGCAAAGGCAGCAGAGAGGACACCTGGTCTGATTTTCCATTGTTAATATATGACACATCTGCAAAGTTGCCATAATTCTGCCCTGGACTACAAAGCAGGATATAAATATGCTGCAAATATATTTTTTTATTCTTGTCTCTTTTTTTTCTGAAACTTTTGCACTTAAATAATTACTAGATTACCACTCAGCTTGAATCATCTCTTAATGTAAGGGCCTCTGATTACTGTCTTTAAAGTAAAATGATGTACGCAGTCTAGATTCAGGCAAAATGTATAATATGTAAAATAATTAATAAATTATATAAGTAAGGCTAACAAACAATGCATTTTTAATAACATTTCGACAACAAAATACATCCTAGAGGAAACCATAACATGCCTTCACTTTAAACAACATCTTGCTTCTTTTACACAAACAAAATGTTTATTCGACAGCTAAAAAGACATCCAGAAGGTCTTCTGCAATTCATTACAGAACTACAGCCCACAGGCTCTAGAAATAAACAGCAACTAATTCATGTAAAACAAAGTATTAGAAAATTAGAATCTCATCTTTGTGCGGCCTCGTTGATGGCAGCCATCCAGAACTGTATGCTGTGTGCTGTGGAGGAGGAGAATAAAGACCTCCTCTGTGGCACAATACCAGACAACATTGATAAAGAATCCTTTCTGAGATAAATGTCAGTTTTACTAATAAAGCCAACAGCGCTATTAGAGATCATCTTATAACGGGCCATATTTCTAATGCACTTTGCAAACACATTAGGTGTGAGGGGACACTAAGTGCATTTTACCCAAAAGCGACAATTAGACTAAAAGGATGGTAGAACACACAGATTTGTTTGAGTCTCTACAATTTGCACTTTGTGTATAAACAGATCATAAAAGCAGCAACCCGTGCACTTATAATGACTACAACAGTCAGCTCTTCAGGTGACTTATGATCTCCGAGGTAAGAAGAACACGTTTATTGTTTGATTAATGTTTTAAGATCACCATTAATTAATGGATTGTAATTTTATAGCTTCGGTAGCTCAGCTGCACCACAGATCACTGAGCCATATGTTCATTTCTGAAATCTGACAATTAGTTTTACCCGTCTGAGTGTGCAATAACCTGATGTCATTATTTTAATGCAGTTTGTTGAAGTGGCTGTGATGTACAGAGGGTGGTTGAACTGCACCAGTTGTTGGATCAGTGGATTTGTGGAACTCATTGTATTTGAGTGACATTCATCAGAAGTTCCTTTTCCCTCTGTGGTTTTAATGACTGTAAAGCCATTTTTCTTCTATGTAGTTGAAGTCATAAACTTTGTGCCATTCTAGAGGAGCCGTAGGAGTAGTTTTTTTTCTTGCTTCACATATAATTCATGTCAATATAAGCTCTGTTTATAGTGCCTCGCAGCAGCATTGACCCTTTTCTCACATCACAAAGACCAACTTCAATGTGTTTTACTGAGATTTAGAGGGATAACAGAGTATACAGTTTTTATAAAAGGATAATATACCACATCTTTTAAGAATTTACTAGACAAATTCTAAAAAGTTGACCATGTGATGACTCACCACCTCGGCAAATATACAGGCAGAAAATGCCTGCATTCATTTTTTTAAGATAGCTCAAGCTCAGTCAGGCTGGATGGATGGATGGCTATATGCTGAAATCAAATTTATTGCCACAACTCTGACCACATATTCTTAATTACATTGACAATGCTGATGAAAGACACAAATATCCTCTCATTAAACCATTACATTTTAACTGGCTGTTGGTGGAGGCTAAAACATTAAACATTTCAATTTTTTCTTGCTTAAAAATAAATACCGTACAAACTTGCCAATGTTTTGATGTCAGCACCTCTCCTGTATCGGCTCACCCTAATAACCATGGAATGCTGCTGGGTATTTAGTCAGGTAACGTATATCTTTTGTATAACCTTCTTTACTGAAAGTAGCAAAACTTTTTATCTTATTTCTTTTTTGTTTGTTTGTTTATGAGGCAACTGATCAGGAAAAGCCTGAAGATGCTTCGCATAAGCTTGATGTATTTGCAAGTATGCAGCTCTGGCAAAGGATCTTAAACATCGATGCTTTGCTAAGAGAGATTATAAAAAAACTAAGCAATACTCTTGTATGTTCAAGAGTGGGGAAGTAAACATGGTAAATGGTAAAAGCTCATTTAATCTCATAACCACCTTATGAGTTTTTTATGCGATCAAACAGCAAATAAAAAGAAAAACAGACCTTGTGATTACCCCTTACAGTGTAATGTTGGTCTGAGGTCCTGTTTCAGGTTCAGAATCCACCAACTATATATTCAGAATTCAGCCTAAAGTACATATGTTTAATAAATACTCATACGAGAAGTTTTATTTAAAACACAAGTACCTAAACTACTCTTTGCCCATTTTGAGCATTTAATGCATGCAGATTCAACACCATGTGGCAGCCGTGATTTGTTTTTTTATGTATCAGTAGCCTCTCACCTACTCACTTGTGGACCTGTTTGTGTCCACTCACATGAACTTTAATCGCTTTAATGGTCCATTCACACCTAATGCAAAACCTGCAAAAATTTTGCCTATTTTACCTGCTTTTGCTTGCCTTGAAATTCACCTGGCAAGTGAAAGCTGTTCACACAGTGGGTATAAGGCTGTACCATGGGCTCAGCTATACCTCTGCCCATTAATGACCCAGTTCAAGGCCCCAGAGTTCAACGTGGAGGAACAATTTGCCCTGAAAACATAAGCAAGGTGAGATGGTGTGCTGGAGCTCAGACTGGATCGGTGAGAAATCAGTGTGAGATCAGCAGAAAGAGAACCTTTTATGCTTTGGTTTTTGTTCTGTTTTAGCTTTGACCCCTTGTGACAGAATTCAGGACCAATGAAAATAGAAAACCTGTAATGAAGCTCTATAAATCAATTCCATTTCTTTTATCTTTTAGTTTAAAACAGATGATAATTCATTTTTTAAAGTCTCTTAGCCAAATTATCTTATTTTGTCTAGTAGGTGATATCAGAAGAGTGGGCTGGGGAGTACTAGGTGACTTGACAATGGAAGACAAAAGACCAGATCCTACAGAACAAGGAATGCTAGTAGATTTGGGTTCAGATGACAATTGAATTAATCCCCTGAGCTGAGTAGACATTTGGGAAAGAAAGGGTGGCAAACACTGAGATCCTGGATTATTTCCTGGTAGTGAAACAGCTCGGGATCTGATTTAGCAGCACTTTGTTCCATCTCCACCAGCAGGAGAGGAGATGGAAGCATCTCTAGATCCTTTGGTAGATTTATTTTAAAGGTAGGGTCAAATGTTTAATAGCATGTCAACCTGCACCACAGAGCTAAAACTTTGAACATGGGGCATCATTGTGTTGCCATAGCAACTACTGCTTTCCTTTTCTGTTGGAGGGAAGGGGGAATCCCTTTCTCGTTTATACTCCCCACCTTCAATCAGGGAACCCCCCACAACTGCTTAATTAGGAATGACACTTGGTAGTTAAGGGTTAGGGGAAGTTTTGGAATTGGGCTGTTGCCATTTCTCAATTCTCAAGAACGCAAGTATGGACTCGTGAGATTTGTGTCAATTTGAACCGTAGCGTACTTGTGACGTCACCGCATTAAAAGCTCGCCTGGAGCTGCATTTAAACTCCTATAGTTAATAGTCTCTGGATAATTATAAATTATTTTCATTTATTTGGGGAATGGTCATCTACACAGTCAGTTAAACACATAAAATGGACATTTTGCCAATTAAATAAAAAAAACGCCATCAGAGCCACATGTACTTCACACACAGCTATGTCGAGAGAGGGCTGCTGCAGACGGGCTAATGTTAGCTATGGCTGCGGGTAGCCTCCACGATTCTCTCAACATCGGAACTTTTTTAACTTTTCTATGCACTAAATCAGTAAATGGGCTACAAAGTAAAGCTTAGTTGTATAATATGATCTTAAAACGTACTTTTGTGGAACAACAGCAACAGAAAAAGGAACTTTTAGCTTAATACTCTGAGCCCTGTTAGCGCATCCCCGGAAGCTGCTGCTGCCGCGGTGCATGCTGGGAAAACTGACAGCCTTAGAACGCATCAAGTCTGCTCTGATGCATGCTTGGTAAAGACGGAGGAGTGAGAACAACTTCCGGGGATTTCCTCAATTATCAGTCTTGTGAATTGGAACAGTACCCGGGCCGAGGCTGATGACATTTCAGGAGCACACGAGTACACAAGAACGCAGAAGTACACATATTGAGAAACGGCCATTGTTTCTACTGTTGCCTGCAGATTCCTGTTCTTCCCTCTAGGTGGAGCCTAAGAGTCACATGTAGCCAGGTGCTTACAGGTGTTTGTCATTATGGACCACTTTTTTTGCAATAGATTTAAACTTGGGTTTACACTATTCCAGAAAAAAAAAGGAACAGGATAGTACGATCCCAGTATTCTTGCAGGTGGAAACATAGGCCATTTCTCAATTCTCAAGAACGCAAGTATGGACTTCACAAGAACATAGACAGTATGAACTCGGGAGAATGGGAGGACGCAGGACAGATCTGTGTCAATTAGAACAGAAGCGTACTCGTGACATCAACGCATTAAAAGCTCGTCTTGAGCTGCATTTAAACTCCTTTTATTAAGAGTCTTTTATCTTATTATTAAGTTTTTTTTTTAAATCATGTACTAAATCAGAAAATGGGCCGCATAATGAAGCTAAGAAGTATCATATTTTTGTCTCAAATGATCTTAAAATGTACTTTTGTTAAACAGCGGCAACAGAAAAGTGAACTTTTAGCTTAATACTCTGAGCTCTGTGAGCGCTGCTCTGGAAGCTGCTGCTACCGTGGTACATGCTGGGAAAACTGCCAGCCTTAGAACACAAGAAGTTTGCTCTGATGCATGCTGGGTAAAGAGGAAGAAGTGAGAACAACATCCGGGGATTTTAACAGTACACATAAACCACGCAAGTAAAATTATTATTGCACTGAGAAGGGGAAGAGCATGTGTTGATTAAAGGCAGCAGCTGTGTGAGATAACATGACTGCAGCCTGGAAAAGTTGGACCTGTTGATGTCATGTCCCTTAAGGACAAATGCTGCCAGCCAAATTACTAATGTATAATAACAATACTGGGGCAGCTGGATCGAATGACGATGATGCTGTCAGACCAATCCTCCACAACGTTGCACTTCTTCAAAAGCAACTGCAGCAGTTTTATCACACTCTTTCTATCCAGCCTGCAAGAGGAAACAACCTTCATGTGAAGCTCTGTCCTTTGAAGCGTGTTTCGCTGGCGAATTCGGCTCACCTTTTTCCTTCAATTAAAAAACTCTGAATGCAGTGTAATCGAGATTGTTGAAAATGTGAGTCAGATGGGGTCAGGTAGGATTCCTAAAAAGCGCTTTGTATTACGGTGACAAGTTATGTCTGAGACCACCACCTTTGTTAAGTGATGGTTTTTCAATGTTAACACAGATGGCTTCTTTGACCCCAACTGAGCTCTCCAAGCTTGACCATGACCTGGGTGACTGAGAACCTTCACAGATACGATTTATTGCCTTCCCCTTACACTATTAATTCTGGTCTACCTCTATTTAGACAGAGCTCTGAATCTTAACTTGTGTTTGTCATTATTTCGATGAAGCCCAGAACCTTACCTTGTGTTTTTGCTGCTCTCCACGTTTTCTTCCCACTTGTGGATTTCCCTTCCCAGATTCGGACTCTAATCAGCCTGCAAACTGCTGAAGCAGGGTTTCTTAACCCTGGTCCTCAGTGACCACTGTCCTACATGTCTTAGCTGATTCCCTGCCTCCACACACC
Source organism: Jordanella pulchra (assembly GCA_034780135.1). Lineage (NCBI taxonomy): Eukaryota > Metazoa > Chordata > Actinopteri > Cyprinodontiformes > Cyprinodontidae > Jordanella > Jordanella pulchra. Next base: position 4,692 of record JAUZNJ010032631.1, on the reverse strand, counting down.
TGACCTCGATAAAATGAGACCAACAGGGTTTTGCAGCATTTGTTGGCCGATAAGGAGGTAATGCAACCATTTGTATCAGTTGTGCTTGAGTAGAGACACATCTAACACATTAAGGAAAGTGGGCCCTAAGGACCAGGGTTAAGAAACCCAGGGGTAAAGTTCCTACTTGGTTAAGTTGATTGGCTTTCATGGTTGTGGGTCATGCGGACATGGCCTTTGGGAGGACAGGGACGTGGAAAGACAAAACAGCTCGCTTAGAAGAGGGCAGAATAAGGAGTTTTTTGGTAAAGTCTGTCAACCTAATCTGAGCGGAGTGTTCCTGTCAAAATGGCAAAAACATGCTCTGGGAGCCTCATTGTTAATATTTTCTATTTTCTAATGTAGAATAATATGGTATCTTTAAACCAAACCTCAGTTTTGGATCAAATAAGATTTAAATTCTCCCGGACTCCAATTGTTTCCCCCTGGCAGTTCACCTCACCTGTATCAGTAAGCAAACAAACTATAATCATAAACCCACCTACAAACATTTCCAATGTTAACCTTATGCGTCTTTTCTTTCAAGATACAGTGGATGTCAAAACTCCAGTTCCCGTTACATGATAACACTTCATTATTTTGGAATAAACCTTTATAGGTTTTAATCTGCTTCCCATTAGTGTTCTGCATGTGTGTTAGAGAAATCCCACAAAACATGACAATAACCAAATCTTTCTTTTACAGTCACTCTCTAAATTGGGAGTAAAAGAAACAATCTGCTCATTTTTGCATGACTTAACATCATTGCACGTACTGGGAGGAGTCTTGAAATCTTTGCGAAAAATGGCATAGATTTGTGGAGGGCATCATCCATTTCGTTTTTCCCCCAGAAACAGTTTTACAATCTAACTCTGCTTTAAACTTTACCACATTTTTCTCCCTGAGCTTTCTGTCAATTTGCCCCCTTGAGCTTGTTTGTTTGCTAATGCTTTCCAGTAAACTTGTGAAGAGAAAAGCTCAATTCATAACATAAAATACTACAGAAGTGACTTCTTAATAATTACAGCAGCTGAGTTTTGTGATAATTGTTTTAACCGAGGACTTTTATTTAGGGGAATCAAACTGCCAAAAATAAATCTTGCCAGGAGCCAGTGGAAACGTTCACTTCAATACAGAAATGGGTCAGACCATTGAAATGCAGTGAAGTGTATGACGTCAACTCAACAACTAGAGGTGGAAGGCTGAAGCAAATTAATCATGGCTGCTCCAGTGTTAGCTGGAATACCTTCTATTTCCTTTTTAAAAAACAATCAAAAGCATGGAATTTTTATCTTTGTGGTTGAAAAAGATATTTACACATTCCTATCAAATGGATTTAGTAAGAGTTTAATATATATCACTTAACTCCGTGAAAAAATAAAGACTGTGATACATCTCAGCGGCTACTGCAGCTATGATTGACTAAAAACTTGGTATGGGAGGTGGGTACTCAATCAGCTCAAATAATTGTTCTGAATGTCTCTCTGTTTTGTGAACAAATGGAGGAGTTCAAGATCAATATAGTGTCAAATTCATTATGAATTACACATGTCAATTTGTCTTATGCCAGATTAGGAGAAAGCACTAGGAGGCTGAACAAGGTGGATGGAACAGGAAGATCTGAGAATTCGGTAGGGATTAGCAATCTAATGGAGATAGCAGAAGTATGGGATACTGAGAATATGGATGGCCTAAACATGAGGATTTTAAACAGAATGTTGAAGTTGTCAGGGAGTCAGTAAAAATCCTATATAACTGGGGTGATGTGATGAAATGAGGGAGTTTTGCTATTCAAATGAGCCGTAAAGCAGTTGTGTAAAGTGAAGCTTATGAAGAGATTTCTGAGGAAGACCAAAGAGAAGAGAGTTGCAGTAATCAATGCAGGAGGTGACGAGGCTATGAACAAGAACAGAAGCAGAGTGAAAGGGAAAGATAGGGATGAAGGTGATAAATGTTTCGTAAATGATTATCCACAGAACGGGTAATATTAGTGATGGTGGAGATGAATGAGTGCTATCAAGGATGAAACCCAGAGTTTTGACCTGAGGGAAGGGAGAGATGTTGGAGCTCTCACTTGGAAGAGAAAACTGTCAGTCTTAGATAAAACTGATTTGGTTCCTACCAGCAGGATTTCTGTTTTGTTGCAATTGAGCTTCAGAAAGTTAGAGCTGAAGGTAGGATGTGAGGGATGAGGGGAGGGAGTTGGGAGTTTGGCTTACCTGATAGAGATGGGTGTCATCTGCATAGAAATGAAAATCAAGAATACATTTCAAAAAGACGTTATCAAGGGGAAGAAGGTAGATAACAAAAAGCTCTGGTGCAGACAGAGAGGTAGGAGGAGAACTAGTAAAGGGGATATGAGCCTATTGATAGTAAGAAATTGTGTGTACGGTTGCTTTCAGATCAAGAGTATGAATAAGAATGGTCAGTTGCAACACCTCACTCTAATTACTGTCTTTTAACAAGCTATGCCAAGTTAACACGTTAGTTTTGGTCCATGAACACAAGAAGCTAAGAAGCTGCTGTTTCTAACTATATATAATTCTTAGGTTCTTCATACAGGTGGATGCAATCACAAAAAAACTAATGATTAAAAATATTATTTATTTACTTAGATCATCAGTTTTCCTTAAAGATATGATGGGATGTGGCTGCTGTCTTCAAGAAAGGGGGGGGGGGTGCTCAGTGAGCATGTGCAGTAGGATACTTATCAGTTTAGCTAAATGTTTATTGGTTAAATAAACAGTACAGCCCCTCTCCTCTACTGTTGTTTTATTGCTTAACATCTCAGTTGAATTTTGTTTTTTGTAATAGGCCTACTCAAAAAAAAAAGAAAAAGAAATGAAGGATGCAAACAGTTTTACAAGGCATTGTGTGCCCACACACCAGGATTAAGTTATTTTATATTCAAAGTATTTGTCCTTCTTTTAGCAAAATACAGCTTTGTGCTTTGAATAAAACAAAGAAATTAAATCATCTGGGGAACTTAGATTATCATTATTTCTAAGTGTTGTACTAATTTTGGTCAATTCAATGTTAAATACATTTAGCATTTAGTGCTTAAACCCATGAGACATGCTACTTCATTTTTTTTTTGGTATTTTGCTATTTTATCTCTTTTTTATTTCTCATTTTCTTGCCTAATGTTAACATCATAAACCATTGTGGTGGTAGATCCATTTATCAAATACACAGACAGCTTCTCTGTCATATAAAACTTGACTCTTGTTGTTAATAGTGGAATCATGAAATCTGCTCTCTACTTGAAGGAAGGAGAAAAAACAGCTTTAGTTTTTGACCTCAAGCTCATTAATGTTATGGAGCAGGACAATAACGTGAAGCACAGCTTAAAGTCCAATAATAATTATTTTCTTTGAATAGATGAGATCATTATTTGTAAAAATGATTTTTTTTTTTTTTTTTTTTTTCATTTTCACTCAGGTTTCCTTTGTATTGTTATAAATCATCTTTTATACTATCAAATATGAAATCCGTAAAATGTATCTGTACAGTACACAAACCAGAATAAGTAACCCAAGCATTTGGAGGCAGTCTGCTTCTTTAAATGTTGAAGTTGATAAACAGAAAATCAAAAGTTATCAGAGATTTTTTTTTTAACAAAGTCATACTACACTTTTTAGATTTTCGCTTAAAAAAAAAGCTCACTACACCATCTCAAAACATTCGCTTTGTAGTTTTTAGGTCAGATTAAATCAAACCTTTTTGATTTTTAAAATGCTAATATCTATATTATTGATACCAAATTAGCATTGGTATCGGATTGATATTATCGTGGTGAGTTTTAAATTCCGCTACTTTTACGCAACAATGTTTTCTCAGTCAGGTTGTCTCTTTGTCTCAGCCCTTCGTTGGGGGAAGCAAAACCCTCCAACAACAGTTGCTGTGTTTTTTAATTAAAGGGTAATCAACATGTGTGTTTACTGATGAGTAAAGACAATGCTAACAAGATGGATCGTATGGTACGCTATGCTACAGTAATATGTTTTAAGCTGTTGCATTATTTCACTAAGGGTTTAAACATATAATATTAACATTCACATGTTTTCTCATATGCTCATTACATTTTGATTACTAATTATAAACAACAGTCATTTAATGAAATTCTCATTTCAGCTAACTTCTAGCTCACTCAAATAAGAATAAAAATCAATTAACTAAAGGTTACTGATTTCTGATTAACCAAGTCATTTAAAAAAATAATATTTGGGTGAATAAAATGTTTTATTCACCTCTTGGATTTGCATTGTGAATTGGTTAGAAAATGTTCAAATTGCTCTAAATTCGCCAAAAGCTATTTTGATTACATTCCAAATCCCTCAAGATCAACTTTGGTTCTCAAACATAAAATCCATGCTAAACTGTGATATCATTGCATCATCTCACTGATTATGGTTTCCAAACATGTTTTTTCCTTCTTCTTCGTACATAGTAGCTTAGTTTAATTTAATTTAGCTGAGTTTCACTAGTTTTTAGTCAAGAGTTTTTTTTTTTTTTGAGTTTTTACGGCACTAGTGGCTCGTTTTTTTCAGACTATAGGCTGACAGGAAATGGGTTATGAGAATCAAAAATCAAATCAAATCAAATTTTATTTATATAGCACATTTCAGCATCAAGGCATTTCAAAGTGCTTTACATACTTAAAATAAAAACAGC
>JAUZNJ010032630.1:0-13588 GCA_034780135.1 Jordanella pulchra | reverse complement strand
ACCAGAGCTGTTTCAGTGCTATGATGAGCTCTAAAACCTGACTGAAACTCTTCAGAAAGTTCATTTTGGAGTAAGTGATCACACACTTGTTTAGCAACTATTTTCTATTAATACAATGTCAATGCCTTGTACACACTTAGGTCAGCTTTGACTTTGGACTCAAGATTTTGCCATTTTCAACGAACTGTTGTAAATCTTACATCCTTGCCGATCTTTTTTGTCTTCTCTTCGTTGGAAAACGATAGAAAGATGGTTTATACCAAATATATATGATGTCACACAATGATATCTATGGAAACGAGAGTGTCAGGAACTCGGTAACCCGACAAGAGAACAGGGTTAAAGCAGCACTAGTAAGCATCCAGACCCAGAGGAGCTGGGGATTACTGGTGACAATTAAACCTCTGGCAAAGAGGTGCTGGCTGGAAGGCTTCTTATGCCTCTGCATTGGTGATCTGATGAAGAACACCTGGTACCTGCTGGTGGTGCCTGCTGAATAAAAAAAGAGACATTCCGGAACCAGACTTGAGATTATATATGTTTGTTTTTAATCTATTTATACAACAGGTAGTTCCAACCGACTAATCTGATTGGACAAGAGAGTTCCAAGTGAGTGCTGATATTCACTGATAACAGCACCGGGACTGTTCACAGGTGTATCACTCCACTACACTGGTATTCTAACTAATATGTTTTGGATTTTTTTCTTTCTTAGTCACAGCTCCATGCTGTTCATTTTGAATAAGAATCCTGGTTTAAAGCTGAATAGTTGTCCTTTGGACACCACTGCTTTTTGATAAAGAGTCCAGAGTGCGATTTTAAAGGAGAACAACCAACTGAATGTACCTGTCTGTTTCCGTGAATATGAGTGTGTGTGTCAGCAGCTTCCTGATCCCCCACTGACTGAAGCCCATCAAAGTGTGTCCAGTTTTTGAATGAAAAGGAGGTGTGTTGCACCAGAGTGCAGTAATACAATTAAAGGGAAAAGTGGATCGGAAGGGAGACAAGGAAAGTAAACAGTGTGGTGTATTAGGAAAGAGAAATGAGCAAGAGATGGAGAGAAATTGTAGAAATGCAACAGGGAATATAAGAACACAATCGAGTAAGATCTCATTTCCCCTGTGTGGTGTGTAGTTATTACCAGGATTTTAAGACTCCTTAAGAAGAAGGAATGGCTGTCAGAGCTGGCTGCTTCTCCATCCATCCACAGGCCTAGAGACTCCATTATACTCCAGTGGGCAGGGGTTTAAAACCCATCGTGGGCATATAGGTGTGCAGAGGAAAACAATGTATGGGTGCTGAGAAACACATAGAGGCAATCTGCCATGATGAAGAGGTTGTCTCTTCTGTATCTCCTCTTGGACTCAGCATGTCTTCCTACATCCCCTTCAAGCCCCACCGCACTCTGCTGTAACGCCATGGCTGCTGAAGAACATGACACCTGCCGACTCATTGTCCACTTTTCCTTGTCTTACGTTTTCTCCCATATCACAATAAAAGCATTTCCAGTGTGTCTTCTTTCTGTTCTTTTGGAGACTCATGCTGAGACATACATAGTACAAGAGAGTAATATATAGAAAAGTATTTCCATATCAGCAGAATCTACTTAATCATCCTAATGCTCAGCAGATTTGTAAAAAAACACCACTGGAGCTTTGTTTTCTGTTTAGGGAATGCTTAAGGCTGCAAGGTTAATTGTAAAGTTCTTAACCTCTGTTTTCACAGGGGAGATAAATGGTGTTAAAAATGCCTGGTAGTGCAGTGGGAGTTGTATGATTAAAATGTTAGAGGAAACTGAGGAACACAGATTTCTCAAATAACCTTATTGAAAATGCTTAAATCAATTTCACTTTAGATTGTTTAGCTTTCAGTTGGAGTAAGATTAGAGAATTGTGTACTTATTGATTTTTCAATGAAGGTAATATGGCCTTTATTTGTTTTCAAGGTGTTGTATGTTTGTTCTGACTTCTTGTGAAACAGAAGCAATGCAGAACAGATCCTATGTGGTCAATAATTCCATTATGCTATCCTTATCCCCTTAGGACAAATAGGTGTGGTGAGCTAATGTATTCATTAAGAGTCATGGAGAACAAAATACTTTTATCTTTATTTTAAGCTGAAATGATACATATCATGCTTTTAAATCCTTCCATTTCCTATTTAATTCATTCACCTCAGTGAAACTGTAAAGCTTTGGTCCAACTGTTGTTAATGTACTGTAGCTCCTCAGCCATTCATTTGTGTCTTTTTCCAAAGTGCCTCTCTGAGCAAGCCGTTTTGCTGCAGTCTTTTAAAATCCAAATGATGCACTTTAAACCCCACCCCCTCAAGGTTCCCCTACACCTCATTCAACAATACTTGTAATTTAATACTAAAGATCAGAGAATCTAACAAACATTTTTTTCCCAAATATCTATTAAAAATTTCAACAACAGAAGAGTTTTACTTTCAGATTTACAGGTAAAGTCTTTTTTACAGATACAAAAAATTTGAATTCTTAAACATTAGTAGAAAAAACATAAGCAATTTGCAATAGTAATATAAGCTGTATCCTATTCCATTTTTTTATGCAGTTAATTTATACAGTGCCAATGACATCTCATCTCAAGGAACTTTACAGAGACATCCATCCATCTCCTCCCGCTTCATCCGTCAGGGTCGCGGTTGGGCCAGTCCCAATCTCTGGCACACTATGGACGTAAGGCGGGGTACACCAAGGACAGGACGCCAGTCTGTCGCAGGGCAACACATAGAAACACAAGGATGTACAACCATGCACACACACACTCACACCAAGGGACAATTGAGAGATGCCAATTAGCCTAACAGTCATGTTTTTGGACTTTGGGGGGAAGCCGGAGTACCCGGAGAGAACCCATGTACAGGGAGAACATACAAACTCCATGCAGAAAGACCCCAGGCCGGGATTGAACCCGTACAGTCTTTACAGAAACAAATCAATCAGATCACACAGTCAGATTAGTTCAAAGTTTTCTATCTAAGGAAAACCAGCTGATTGTATCGACTCATTGACTTTGCAGTGACCCCTCACAAAATGCGACAGTGGAGAGGAAAACACAATTTAACAGGAAGAAACCCCTAGCAGAACCACGCACAGTGTGGGTGGTAATCTGGGGTACTGGGGTACAAGGAGACAGAAGCAGATATACAAAAAGAAGCAGAGATAGAAAAAGTAACTTTCAACTAGCTCCACAGGCAGCCCCATCCAGGAAAGACACGGCAAGGCAGACAAGCTACGAGCCAGTTCCCATGTTATAGGATGAAAGAGAGCATGCACAGTTAGTTATAGTAAGTGAAACAGGACAACACTAAAAACAGGCCAAGGTCAGGCATCTATAAACAAAGATGTCAATGACAGCAGCCCAGCTTATATTTCTCTGCAGGATGTAGTCGCAGCCAAACACGACCAAACCAGATGATGCTACTATGATGAGAGAAAGCAGAGAGAGCACAAAGTTAGAGGTTAAAATGAAGGAAAATTATCAAAAGTTGCCCCTTTGTCACTCAGCTACCTAAGCTTATAGCAGCATAACTATAGAGATAGCTCGAGACAACCTGAGTTACTCTAACTATAAGATTTATATAAAGGAAAGTTTTAAGCCTAGCCTTAAAAGTAGACAGGGTCACAGACTAAAACTGGTAGTTGGTTCCACAGGAGAGGAGCTTGATAACTTAAAGACCTACCACCCATTCTACTGAGAAATTCTGGGAACCACTAGTAAACCTGCAAACTGAGAGCCACGTAGTCTGATAGGAATACAAGGAACAATCAGATCTTTGATATAAGTTGGAGCTTGGCCATTTAAGACTTTATATGTTGGGAGGATTTTGAATTTTTAATATTCTGCACTTAAAAGGAAGAAAATTAGGAAAAGGTTGGATAGGAAAAATATGTCTCTTTTAATTTTCATCAGAACTCTGGCTGCAGCATTTTGGATCAGATGATGGCTTTTAACTACAATTTATGGACTTCCTGGTAGTAAAGAATTACAATATTCCAGCCTTGAAGTAACAAATACATTCACTACTTTTTCACCAAAGCAGTACTATACTTATGGACATGTCAGCTAACTAGTCAGAACCAGGGCCAGGATGCTGTAGACTGGCCAGCCAGACAAAGAGAGATACATTTTCAAGCAAATGGATAACCAGATATTTTGTTTAGATTAATCTTACAAATTAGTTATATTTCAATACAGCCTACACATATGATCACATGATAAAATACTTGATTAGTATGTTTTACTCTAACCAAGTATTTGAAATCTGAAAATTAGAAATTTACTAAATAAAATGCTTATTGGATAAATGTATTTAAAAAATAAACTAAATCTTTCCTTTAGTTCCGATTTTCTTTTTAATATTATTCAGTCCTAGTGTATTCTGAGCAGAGTGTCTCAACAAAAATTTCATTACAAGTCCAAAGTGACAGAGATTCCTAATTCATGAACAAATCTTAAAAAAAGACCACAAAATTGTTTACAAGTTAGCTAGTGGTGGTCACAACAGATTTCAAATGTGTTCCGTGATTCAAAGAACACAGTAAGGTTTCGTCCTTCAGGAGCTAAAAGTTAGTGCACAAAGCCCATAATTTCCCTCTGGGATTATTAAAGTATGTCTGATTCTGATTCTGACAAAGCAAGTATAAGCATAAAGCACCATGCTGTTCCATCAAAACAACAGCCAGTAAGTCAACACATAAAGATTGTTGTCATTCTAGCATTATCTGCAGCTCACCTCTTTGCTGCATCCCTCATCTCTGTTGTCATAAGGAAGTGACCCCTAGGACAAAGTATTTTAGATAATCCTTCTTCATAGTGGCCAAGGTAGCAGAAGAACTATTTCCCAGAAGTGTTTCCTGTTTACAAAGAGGGCTTTACCTATTGTACTGATATTTGTATGTTTCCATAGAAAAATACATTTAACCAAGCATCAAGATGTTTTGATCCTGCAGGACTTTGTGATGACTTGTGTGGGCTTATGGACCGAGCAGCCAAACATTTAGATTCATCGTTCAAATTGAATTACAAAAATATAGAGAAAAAAGATGACATATTCATTGTAGTGTAAACATGAAGTCCACTATCCTGTCTGGCAACAAGTAATGCTGAGAAAACTGAATAGAATTCAAACATATGAACCTAACAGCATTAAAAAAATCCTAAAATCAAACAACAAAAGCATCCATTACCCCATGACATTTTCAGTATATAATTGATGGCAACATCTCTGTATGTTTATTTCTCTCCAGCAACAACAATTCCCTTTTAAAATGATTTTATTACTGCAAATTTACAACAGTTTAATGCATGTCTTACCAGACTGTTGCTAGAAGCTGATACCAGGGTTTTATTTGAACTTTTATGCAAGGTGTTTTGTCTTTAAGATTTGTGGTAGAAGAGCCTCTTCATAACAAAGATTAAAAATTCTTTTTTATATTCAATCCTGTTTCGAAATTTTGCTTTGGCAACGGAAAACTGTGTATTGTAAATTTGCACAGCACTACAGACCCAGGGGGTTGTTGTTGTTTGCAGTTTATCCTATTTGCTGTAACTTCTTTCCTCCTATTTGTTCACTCTTTTGATCATCACCCGACATCTTACATTTTCGCTCTTCTTTTTATCTGTGTTAATTCTTTGGCTATTGCTTGCACCTTTTTTTTTAAACGTGTGCTAGAGGTGGGAAATACAGTTTTTGCCATTTGACAGATAAAATGCTCCAAACTAACTACAACTTCTGTGCAGGTACCGTATGTCAAAGTGGCTCCAGAGGACATTCTGAAGGTCCAGTTCCCCCGCTTCACCACCCTGGACCTAAGACCAACAAATACAGACATCAGCTTAGCTGTTGCTGGCCTTCTTACCTTCTTTAACAGCACCGCCTCCTGCCTCATCTGTGCCCAGGCTGACTGTGAGTGCAACTTTCACACCTTCATGACAATATACATAAATATACACACCTCCAGAGAAGAATCACAAACTGTCCCTCCTATAGCTGCCCTAAAAGTGCAAACATCTTCTTATATTGTCTGCTCTCCATTAACACATGTTAGGACACACAGAATTATCACATGCTCACTGTCTGTGATCTGACAACAAACCCATGATGGGCTTTCCTCCAGAGCAGCTGCTGCACTCCATACAACTTCCTTACAGCAGCCTGCCCTATTGAAAAAAGGAATTATATTCACCACAGAACCAATTCAAGAGTTAAGCCTCATAGTCAATTTTAAGATTAAGACAATTTCACACATTTAGCTTTGTCAGAATGAACCATCTTTAAATATCTGTGCATTCTTAAGTTCTGTGACAGAAAACCAATCTTGAAGACAAAGGAGGATGCAGCTGTAACCAGCACTGATCTGACCACCTTCTTGTCAGAGGCCCTCATTAGATCCTAAAGATACTTAACTAAATGACCTTAAAAGCTTTTAAATCTTCCCAATGGAAGTTATTTTTGTAAACAGAGAAGAAGATTAAATCTTGGTTCCTTCCCACCCTCTTGGAGTCCAGCAGTCAGTAATTACAACTCCCCTGACAAAGGCACTGTGACCCTATGGCACCGGCTAGCCTTTTTTTTTAATCAGCAGAAGGCTTTGAAGAAAAGAAATAGGTTTGAGATATCAGCCATGTGTCAGACAGCCCAGAGGTGGCAATAAGCTACTCAGAGACACCCACTCTGTCTATCTCCACACTCAGTTCTTCTGCCTTTTAACTCACTCCTTTAATGTCTTCCGGTCTTTACATTGGAGTCTCCTTCATTAAAAGAAGATGTTTGCCCCCCTAATAGAGCAGTGGGATTAAGTGCTATCTTGGAGCTAGGTTGTAAGTTACAACCAACCAACTACTTCTTGCAGAGACATTTCCAGTTATCTGTAAAAAGCAACTGCATGAAATCTGAAGTATGAAATCAACTTCTGCACTAAAAAAATAAAGCTTTACGTGTCTCATCAGTTAATGCAAACAGATGTTTGTATACAATAAACACAACAGTATTTTCCTTACTCTTTGACATTAAAATAAGACTAAATCAGACTTTATATATATATATATATATATATATACATATATATATATATATATATATATACACTTCTATACACTTCATCCGTACAGCAATGCTTGTTGTCAGTCAGGTCCACTGGATTTTGCTGGCTGTCATTGCTCAGAGAGATGCTCAACACAGCACCAGCCAATTTTGTAACCAATAATTAACCTTGTACTCAACCTCTGACTTTTATGTTTGGAAAGGAAAGAAATGTATAAACAATATAACTCCTACTTTCTGTGGAAATTGGTGTGTAAGTATCTGTGAGTCGCTTGTAATTGTGTATCAGGGAGCTAGAAGTGGACTGGAAATGAAATGAAATAAAAAGAAGTAAAACGAAGGAGATCAGAGGTAGATAAGGCGGACCATGGTAAGTCGGAAATGAAAACAGAGAGGAAGTCTTCAGGCATTTATGCATGGAGGGGAAAAGATTCAGATGTGTGTGTGCTACCATTTGATATATTGTGGGGCCCACCTTATGAAACGATAGCATGTTGTGGGGACCCGCTGCTCCTTGTGGCCACCCCCATTTTTCATCTTAGAGAGTCAGTTTAGAGGTATGCTGTGAATCACTCTTTAGGTTAAGGTTATGGTTAGGGATATACTGATGTAGGGTTAGAGTTATTGTAAATGTCAGGGTTAAGCATAAATGAGTAACTAAACTGAATTTAATTCAACATAAAGTGTTGATATGGATATAAATACAGACTTGTGTATGTATGTGTGCGCATGCCTGCGCGTGTGTCTGCGTGCATGCTTGGGTGTGTGTTGACTATCCAGAAATTATACATTGGATGAAAATGACACACTGCTTTGGTTGTACTCCCTTATGGGGCTGTTCAACAAAAAGATCGGAAAGAACGAAAGACCATCTAGCTTATTATGGATACTCATGTAAGTTATTTTTATATTTGAGATTTTTGTTTTACATTCTATTTTCCTTTTACATTAACACTTATTTGAGATTGAAACCAGTCCCAGCACACCACATTTCTTGAGCCTGTGCAGTAAGTTGGTCAGCTGATAGCCTGCTGTCAGTCCGTGGCTCATCCAAATGTGCTGAAATCATTAATCAGGACTGGAACTTGAACTCTTTAATTTCGATTAATCAATTAGAAACATTTTAATGCATTAAAAATATGAATGCAGTTAATAGCATTTTCCTATATTCATATCAACGTCTCAAACATGAACCTTTGTACTCCCCATTTCTTGTACACCCATAAATCTGACACACAAGTGGCATCACAGGCATTGATCCACTCAGGATATTCAACAATAAAATCTAAGACTGGAATTTAATACTATAGGATAACATTTTTTGGGGGATTCCCTTGGGTCACATAATTCCTGAGTAGATTCTGGGGGACAGGCATGGATATCACTAATGATTATGTGATTGGGATGGTACAGGATTAAAAGGTTATCAGAAGCATACAGGAGTGGGAGCCTTTTTTAATTCATAAAATTCATAAAAAAAGGAAAAAAAATAAAATTATTTATCTTTATGTTATTAAACTTAACAGTAGGCTATATGAATATTGAGTATACTAACAATATATGACGGTCTGATTAATATCTGAGTAAATAAGATATCTACCACCCCACTAGGGTGGGCAATAATTAAAATAAATGTGAATATGTTTGTTCATGTGTAACTCATAAAATACAGTATATAAGACAATAAGAATATGTTTCAGCAACGGTAGTGCTCATTGTGCTCATCAGTGCAAACTAAATGTAAAAAGTATTCAGTCTCGTCATACATGCCAAGTCATTATCCTCCAACTGCTTCTGGTCCTGTTTTTGGTCTTTTTACAAGGCAGTAAGGTCCAGTTATAGATCACGTAACTTGTAATGCGAAAAAGTGCTTCCATTTTAGTTTTGTGAAATATAATAATTTCAGTGCGAACAAAAAAAAAACACCCAATCAAACCGCCAACCCTTACTAGTGAAAAACGTGTCAACGTTTCTATTTTGTAAATTTATTTTCATAATTAAAAGTAGCATATATTCCTCTGCCAAATAGCACAGGTGCTACACTATCCATGGAGAAATATGTCTTCTTTCAGAACCCCACTTTTTTTACCTTTTACCATGTGTATGTCAAAAAGTGGTATAAAGACCCAGGGATAAGATTTCCCTTCTCGGTGCCTGACATGTATGAAGCCACCGTAAGAAGCTTTGCTCATTCTGCTTGTCAACAATTCTTAAAGGAGATTATCCAAAAGCTAATTTTAGCTCATATGTTTGCATTTTCTGATCTCTGAAAACCTTACATCCATAAACACAGACTCCAGTTCAACTAATGCTGTGTTGTACTAGGAAGATGATGGGGAAAACAGAGTTGCTACATATGCCTTCTCTCAAATGGGAGGTAACTAAAAAGGTCCAGTGACTTGTATGAAGTTTACTGTAGTGATAGAAAGTAACCCATTGAAGTTCCTTTTGTCCTCTGCAAAGTTGAATGCAACCAAATTCAGGTGGCTTTTTGCCTTGACCACATTTTCATTATCCTACGGTAAAGAATAGGGCACCATTCCATTATAAAGTGGGCTCACATTATAACAGCTCACTGTACAGGATAGGCCAAGATTGTAATAAAGTACTGAACTTACCTTTGTTCTTTAGAGGTTTCTTACTTTAATTTATTGATTTTTCCGTTTTCTCACACTTGAAAGGGTCTCCTTTTGAAAAGGTTCTGACACCTTCATGGATGTAACAGGTTGATGTTTATTGAACTAGTACTTCTTAGCAATGCATAAAAAAATTAAAAGTCATCAGGTGATTGGAACAGTCCACATTTCACCTGGTTTAAAGGGTTTATGCTGTTGAAGATCAGTCTTTTGACTAATGTTTCATATTTTGAGTGCTCACCTTGTCTGCTGTTCTGTAAAATAGCCTAAATGTTTTTCAGAGCCATACAACTAGGTCATGCTTTGCTGCTCAAGGCTACATGATGATTCAACATAATGTACAGCTGTCAAAAGGCTTTTAGGCCTTTGTAAAGTCATCTCATTGGACCCCAGCTTTATCAATATATTGTTCACCTGCACCTGCCAAGGAAATTTTAGTCAGCTCCTGTCAAATACTCCAGTGTTAAATCATTTACATTGCCCATGCCTCGGTGATTCTGTAGTATTTGCTTCGGGTTAGTTGGTATACAGTAGTCTGTGTTTGCAGGAGTCCTGCAGTCACAGTAAAAGAAAAGTGGATAAGTGGCTGTCTCAGTTGAATGAGAAGCCTCACCTCTATCGATGTATCTAAGAGAAAGTAAAAGTCAAGTGTCAGCCATGCTAATAAAGATGTTTGGCCTTACTATTGCACATAAAACAATCCTCTTTTAACTACTTCATATGTTAAATTATGTGTTTTTTGTTTGAAAACATAGCTTTGCTGAGATACTTTAGCTCTCGATCAGATTAGATGTCATAAAGATGTAAAGAATAACATTTTCCATCTAGTCTTATGGCTTAAATGGGTGTGCCTTGTTGAAGCTGGGGTGGATTAACAGAACTAGAAATACTACCCACATTAAAACAAGTCTTTTAGCTGATGTTATATGTACAAAACACTTTTTTGTAAGTTTCCCAGGATGACAAAACCAAGCATGTCATAATACTTAAAGGTAAATCATACATGTAAGTTAGAAAACCCATTAATTTGACGGTTTTAAGCCTTTATTAATGAACTGTCATTTTGAGTTGTATATTAGGTTTACTGTTTTGATTTCTTCAGTTTCTCCTGAATTTACTGCCAAAAATGCATCACATCCAACCAAGCAGCAACCCGTCTTGTCAGCGTCCAGTTTAAACAGTCTCCTGGTTATCTCTAAGACTTCATCTTGGAAAATCTGATAAGCTGTTATCTAGTAACTTATGCATATCAGTATTGATATGGTGACTGAACTACTAGATTTTTTAACCTGTTAGTTAACCTAAACTGAATTCACATCTTAGTTACTTCAGGTAGTTAGTTACTGCATTTATGCCTAACTCTGACATTTACACTAATCCTAACCATTACCGGTATATTCCTAACCCTGACCTAAAGTTAAAATCACACAATACCTCTTAACTAATTCTCTATGGTTAAAATTTGTGGTCTGTCACATATATGACTAGCCCTCTGTCCCAACAAGGCCTGTTGGTCCTAAGAAGGTTAATAAATTTACCAAAACACACCTAAATCTGTAACATAAACGAGTACGCGGCTCCCCACCCCACCCCTTGTGTTTTATCTTTTCATATGGCATGGCTATGGCATCCATTTGAGATAATGTCTGTGCTAAATAAATGGGAAATACTACATGGGACAACACTGTTTTTAAACTGCAGATCAAGCTTCTCTTTTGTCTGATTGTTTATCCCTTTTTCTATTTTTTCTGTTTTCAGCAGATTTATCAAATTGTGCTGCTTGACAATAGCTTAACAGTCAGAACTTTGTTATTATTATTATTATTATTACTATTATTATTATTATGTAAACAGTTATGATGCTACAATGGCAAGTACAACACAACGCCTGGTTTTAAACTTCTTTCTACAGTGGCTACCCGTAGCTCAGAGAATAAACCTAAGATTCCTCTATTAGTCTATCAGTCACTGAATAGATCAGTACCTAAATACATAACAGATTTGTTGTCAATGTATCAACATCCCAGACCACTCAGGGGTCAGGTTTACTGATTTCAGGTTTTAAGTTTTCTAAACCTGAAATAAGGGAAACTCTGAATGTTCTGATTCCCAAAGAGAGTTCACCCAACCTCTGTTTCTGTTTCCGTGGTAACATTCTCCCCAGAGCTAATCTGGTCGGGAGTAGATTTTGTTCAGTCCTCTGTTTTCACTATCCTTAGAGTCAATTATATTGTTTTATGCTTTGATTTAGTAAGGAGATTTTTGTCATAGTTTTATGCAAACAAAATAAATAATTTACTTCACAATGTGTTTGTTAGACACATAAGTGCTAAAAACAAATATTGCATGTCCTTTTTAAAGAGGACCTTATAAAAGAATGAACCTGCTTTGTGAAACAGACCCCAGGTCTTCTAGTTCAAACCTACCCTGTACACCCAGAACCAGAATCAAACATGGAGAAGCAACATGAAAGCTTGAATTGCATTATGTCAAAGTTAAAAACCCATTAGTTTAGAGCTGCCTTTAACTGTTAAAGTTAAACTGCCAACTGTGGTATTTTTAATTTAAGTGTTTGGTTCAGTTGTTTTATTGCTTTACTACCTACTTTTGTTTTGTTTTCATCTTTACCTACTTGTATTCTTCCTTTATTTCCTTCTGTTTTATTGCTTAATTCGTGAAAAGCGATTTGATTGATTGATTTGATGAGGGAATTTATTTGCAGTTTTCGGACTATAAGCTTTGAAGCCTTTATTTACCTTGAAGCATTTAACTGGCCTATCTCTACATTGACATGTAGCACTTACTTTACAGTAAGCATGAACATAAAACAGCAGATAATTTTAAATGACTATGTATATGTTTGTATTTTATTAATTTACCTTTTGAGAAAATATTTTTTGGGAATATTCTGCAGCACGTTTGATCTAATACCAAATCTCAAGCCAAAACAGCTTGGACCTTGGCTTTCTGCATTGCTCTTATTACCATATCTGAATGAGGCTGTAAGGAAGTTTTATGAAAACCTACATGTTCTATTTTTAGAAGACTGAATGCTGCTTAAATGGATGAAACTAATGATCATTTCTGCAAGGGCATTTGGAAGGACCCGCTGGATGTTTCACCTTATATTCAGGACATTCCATGTTCATTTTTTGAAGCTATTATGTTGTGTTTTAATGTGCTTTAGCATAACTGGAGGGAATTACACTTGTCTAGACTTAATGAAGAGAAGACAGAGGCGATAATTTCTAGGTCTGGGGTTAACAGAACAGAGGATTTTACACATTTCTTGGAAGTGGATGGATTAAGACTGGGGTGATATGGGGTGTTTGCTTATTGACTATGAGCTACTTGCAAATTAAACACAAGATGTGTCTGTTAATGCACATGTGAATGGACTATAGCGAATGCAATAATGGTATTTAGGTAATTAAAAACTTTAATCAATAATTCTTTATCTGAAATATCCATCCATCTGATCATTCATCCATCCAAAAGGAAAGTGAAATTATGGGAATTAAACCACTTAAACAAAAAAGACAAAAGCTGATAAAAACATAAATCTTGTAAAACATTATTAGGTATTTCTTCAGACTGTTCTGAGTCACACCTTGTCAGATTTACTTACTACTTTAATGTTAAGATCAATGTCTTGCTGCTGGAGGGTTATATATTAGTTTACCTTCATAGCTTCCTTATTATTTTTTTCAGCTTACACTCAATAAGGTCAGAATCATTCTTCAGAAATGTTCTTTCATATTTAGTGAAGTTGACTTATTTTGCCGCTACTTTTTGAATACATGCTCAGCTCTGTCTGTCTGTCTGTCTGTCTGTCTGTCTGTCTGTCTGTCTGTCTGTCTGTCTGTCTGTCTGTCTGTCTGTCT
>JAUZNJ010032629.1:0-13588 GCA_034780135.1 Jordanella pulchra | reverse complement strand
TAAACTGTTAAACTTTTTCCCGTTGTCCCGTGTGGTGTTCTGCATGTGGGTTAGAGCCCTTAAGCCCACCATGACATATGGTGCGACTTGACTCTGAAACTCATCTTTCACTGTCTGTATCCTGCCTCCTCCCATGAGGGAATGGGAGTTTAGGAACACCAGGGTCTGAACCTTTAGCAGCTGTGCTTTTATCTTTTAAATATTAGAGAAAAAAATATACTTTTATATCAGCATGGGATCAGCATGTACAGGAAGAAGGTCACTCATGTGTACGGGAAATGAACTAATTTCCTGAGCACTCTTTCAGTTCATTGTGTTCATCGCCAACACAACATTCACTGTTTTTGGCTACATCAGATGCTGCTTTCAGAAAAGCACAATTTGTTAAAAAAAACTGTACAATAGACTTTAAAAAAGGGATGGACAAGACGGTTAAAACAAGCATGTTTATCCAGGCTTTTACAAAAGTAAAGAACTGTAAACCTTTCTGTATCATTTCACATGAGAACCATAAACTACAAAGTATTTTGGGTGTGGTGTTAGTGTAGTGGTAAAGTGTGTGACCATGTATGGAGGCCTTGGTCCATACCATGGATGTTGAAGGTTCAAATCCTGGCCTGTTGACTTTTGCTGCATGTCTTACCTTTCCTGCCTGCCTACTTTCAAAAATAATGCAAAATAAAGGCCACTAGAGCCTAACAAAAAAGTATTTTTCATGTGATAGAAATTAAAGAAAGTTTACTTATCACCTTTTGGTGTTGAAATGATCTCCTAACTAAGGAAATCAAAGTGCAATCATTTAATATGTGCAAGTAATCATTGTCTATGTATCTCTAACTTTACATCAAACTTTTATTTATACGCATTTCATTTCAACAACATCAAGACACAAAGCTACAAGAAACAGAACACCTGCCTCACCACACATGCAACACTATAGTTTACAGAGTTTGATGACCAGATCATCTAAAGCATCACAAACATTTTGAGATGTGTCAAACTATTCTTGCATATCAGCACCAAAGCCTTTCCACACAATGCATACTACATATGCAAACCGTTACTACAGAACAATTGCAGCTGCCTCTAAATATTGTGGCAATGAATTAGTAGCCTTTTCTAAATGCAACACTGTGAACAGGAAAATCACCTGTTGGATTTATTTAGCTGATAAACGTTTGATCTGCATGGGCAAATTCACGACGCAAATTCCTAAACCTTAAGAAATAAATAAAAAAGACATCGAGGTTACGGGTAGAAAAACATAACACATCCTGGTGCTTCAAAGTACTTTAAATTCCACAATTTTAGCCATAAATCAATCTCCTATTATTCCCTATTACATATACAATTACTGACTTACAAAAGTTTTCACTCATGTCTTTCCACACAATGTCTGGCTTGTATTGGGACAAGAAATAAACAAGCCAGTTTTGTTTACAGGGGTAACATTTTATTGTTTTCTTCACTGTCTGTGAAAGTGTTTTGATTCTGACTATTCTTCACAGCCTTGCTCAGACTTTAAGTTAATGAGAGGAAACTGTGTCTAACTAAAACAGGGCTGAACAGGGTTATGATCTGTCTTATTCTCATTTCTTTGCAAAGAAAGGAATACATGCTGACTGAGTGAATATCCATCGATCTTCTTTATTTAACTATATGCCTAATGCTTTTTTCACAAGACAAGTGCACACATTATTAGACAAGAGGACATTAATAGAGAACAACAAGCTATATTTTATAGGTATTAGTAAAAATTCCAAGTCAGAATCCAGATATGTGGTCAGAGGCAGAAAAAAGGTCAGAGGCAGACAAAAACAAATCAGGCAAAATCAAAATCTCATGAGCAATCCAGGTCATAACAGGCAGGCAGAACAAGAGAAAGCTGGATAGGCTCACCATGAGGACGACAACAATCTGGCACCAGTGTCTGGTCTGAGCTAGGCTTATAAAGGCAGATGCACAAGTGTAGATAATGAGCGTTGATGAGGAGCAGAGAAGCAGAGCAGATGGAGATGATTGAGTAATCAGACCAGAGCTGGTGAAAATAATCATGACAAAAACTCAATAGAAGCAGATAGAAAAGAGAAGATAACAGTTGGATCACAAATTAAACTAATAATACCTCAGTTAACAGTTTTACTTCAACAGTCAAAGGCAGTTCAAAACAAATGGGTTTTTAACTTTTGCTTAAAAGACTTTCAGCAGTTATGTTTGGTTCTAGTTCTTGGTGTACAGCGTAAGTTTGAACTAGAAGACCTGAGCGGTCTGGGAGGTTGATACAAAGACAACAATTCTGTATGTATGTTGGAACTAAGCCATTCAGTGATTTATAGACTAATAGAAATAATTTAAAGTCTGTTCCCTGAGAGGAGCTGATGGAACGACTTTAGAACGGGGGTGATACTCCACTTTCTTTGTTTAAGTGAGGATGCAGTCAGCAGCATCCTACAACAGCTTTAGCTGTCTGATCGACTTTTTGGCAGGCTTGTGAAGACATCATTGCAGCAATCAATTCTACTAAAGATGAGTTCGTTTTTAAAGGTCCTGCTGAGACATTAGTGTTGTTAATCTGCTAAATCCTAATAAAGGAATTTTGTCCATGTGAACATAACTACAGATACTTGAAGACCGGTCAGGACTTTGTAATTTCACAAAATCCTTCATATCCTCACCTTTTTACCTACATAACATTCCACTTAATATAAATCAATATTTCATTATAGAAACATGGAAAGAGAGAAGACAATATGAAAGCAGTTTCATTGGAAACATGATCCTACTCAGTTTAGGTGGTCTTTTTGCAAATGTCAAGCAAAACAGAATGCAAATGTAGGTTTCAAGAACGATAAGTCCCATCTCAAAGAAGCGGCTATATGAGAACCAGATGTACAACGGGTGAACTTGCAATGACTTGACAGTGGATTGCAATGATGAGTAACAGGGGTGGTATATCAGCAATCACCATGGCTAACCTCAGCCAGTCACGTTATGAGAGAAAGCAGACAAAACAAGGGTCTGGATTTCAAACTAGTGGGGTCTATGAAAAAGCAGAACTAGTTCTGGTTTTGTATTTTTTTTTCAAATACATATGAATGTAAGAGTGAGCAAAAGGGATAAACAGTTGATGAAAAAATAAACAGGCGACCTTGTGTAAAGTGTTTTTTGGAGGTTATGTACTTGCTTAAACGTCAGAAAGATACTCTGGGGAAAAGAGCCTTTGTGTTTGGTTTAAAGAGTCTGACTGTTCTCAGCCTCCCCCTGTAAACTTTTAGAAAGTTTCCTCTCACACATAGAGAAAACAACCAGGCTAATTTTCTCAGGATCCAAAGAACCTACATTCTCATATTATGTTGTTTTTTTATTGTGGCTAATCTAGCTAAACGAGACCAACTCATGAGGGTAAAAATCTCTTGTTTTATTGGCCTTGGGCTTGATTTTCATTTAGGGGTGGAGGGGACTGTCTTCATGCTGTTATTTGATATAATTAGAAGTGTTTAGAGTCTGAGCAGCTAGTTTATATGGACCATAAACAAGCCATTTACTCTGATGGGAAAAAAGAAAGAAGTCCAGGAGGTCAGTTCCTCTGAAAATATTATAAATAAATACAGTTTTGACAACAACTGTACGGTACAGTTTGTGTCTTGGCCCTATGTACTTGTCATAAATTTGTTCCTTAATGCAACTGGGACATAGAAAAGAATACAGTAATACTCCTGTAGGTTAAATAAACAAACACATTCATAAACATATGTGGTATTTTGTAACTTATTAAATGTCCCTGTGTGTTTAACCATTCTGTTCAATATGATTATCTGTCTACTACAAACAGAGGAAGCCCTGAAGGGTCTCCAGGGATGAGATGTGACATATCTTACAAACAAAGCTGAGATAAAGTTGTATTTATGGAACAAAAGTCCTCCATCCTTCATTCACTGAAAAACTCCTTTTGCTTTTACTTTATCAAAAGAGAAAATAAGCCAAAACCTTTCTTAAACTTAAATATTCACCTAAATATTCAGACTTTATTTTATTTTCTATTTTTATTCTGATACAGTTCCATCATTCTTTACAAATTAAAACAATATTTACAAAACAAAAGCAAAACAAGCAACATAACAAAACAGCAAAAAAGAAAAAGACTAAAACTTTACTTAAAAAAAATATACATACCTTTTAGTTAAACTAAAAAACAAGAATCTGGACAATACAACTAAACTAAGGAGAGTTGACTAAAAAGAAATGGGGACCAGTTCTCTGAAGAAAAGACAGATAGAAAAAAAACAATGACAATTATTTAATAATCAAAAATACTTAAACATACAGTATGAGCTATGATGCAATAATGGGCCACTGGGTAGAAAGGGAAGGACTGGAAATGTGTTTAAGAGAAATATAATTGATTTAATATTTTCTTTAGTTATGAGTGCATATTTTGCCTTATTTAACAAAGATTGTTTTCTTGGTGATGTCTTGGACAATAAGTAGAAATTCTACTTACTACTTGGATCATTGGTGTCCAGAGATAAATTGGAAATGATAATCCCTTTATTTATATCTTCGCGTTTGGATTATTGCAATAGCTTCTTTTATTGTATTAATAAGAAAGAGACCAGACCTTAAAAATAAAAATAAACTCTCTCTTTAGCTGTGCTCTCTGGACTCAGTGGGTGTGTTTAAAAAACTCCTTAAAACCTTTTGGTTTAGACAAACATTCCAGTCCGACCTAATTGATCTTTATAACTTAAATATACTATTTGATTTCAATACATTTTTAAATATTTTTTATGTTTTGTTTTTATGGTTTTGTATTTTCTTATTTTTTTATATGTTCTTAGGTTTTTATCTCTGTGAAGCATTTTGTGTCTGTAAAAAGCAATATACAAATAAAGTTTACTTACATACTTTACTTACTTTAGTAAGACATTAGCTGTTACCCTATCCATCTGAAACAATTCACACCTGACTCTTTCTTTGTTTTATTTGGATTCCCATTAGTTGCAGTTCCTTGGTGTCCATTCAATTTGAACAAGTAAAATGTGCAACATAGGCAAATCACACCTCTAGACAAACAAAAGAAATATAACTAAAGTAAGTACAAAACAAACAGACAACATTATAAAAGTCATTGATCAAAAATTAAAGCTACTATAAAAATACATTTTTACAAAAAAAAATAACTTAAATACATGTATATCCAGAACAAACACAATCAATATGACACGTAATGGGATTGATTGAATTTAACAAAAATGTGTTTTTGATTTAAATCTGTCTAAGATTGTTTCATATTCATTATTCTGATTACATAATTTCTTCAGCTAATGTTTTCACTGTTAACATAATTCAGTTTAGATATTCTCAAGCACTTAAAATGAATTTAGGTTGTGTAAATCTACATTTGATGCACCGTAGTACAGAAAAACAATTTAGAATAAAGTCTGCAACAAGCTTGTCAAATTAATGTGATATCATTTTACAAATAAGTCTGAATTCCACCCTCAACCAGGACAATCTAATAGCATCGCCTTTATGTTTCTTCTAAAGGCATATCTGAGTGAAAAAGTGAGCTGCTTCAATTTGAGCTATTTGCTCTTTGTGTATCATTCCTCCAAAGACCTCACAGATAAAGAGATATCTGAGACAAACAAGAGATTTTATTAAATATATGGTTATCATTTGTCAGAAACCTTGATCATCTGTTTATTACTGTGAAGCTTCTATTTATCAATATGATTTTTCTTTGATAAATAACTCTCCAGGACATCAACCAATAACTTAACCTCTTTTACTTATTCCTTTGCTCCTATTGTCCCCGTCCTCTGTGTTCTAGAAGTGGGGCCCACATACTTAAATAAAGATAGGAATCTCCATCTAATTCAATATTTACGATTTTGAAGTGTTGCAACCCGAATGAGAAAATGCATACATAAAAAGCCTTAAAATTCAAGAAAGAGGAAAAAGAAATTTAAACCATCTCTTCCAATCATCATGGGTAATGTGAGATCTTTAGGAAACAAGCTGAAAGAACACCAAGCCCTAGCAAAAACCCAACCAGCATGTCGGCAATGCAGCATTATGTGTTTTACTGATTCTGTATTGCATTGAGTTCAGGCTTTTAACTGGGCTATATTCTGGATGTAAGGCTACTGCTGCTGTCTTCAGCAGCCCCCAGCAGCCCAAAAATATATTTCTGACTAATTTTTCATGTGGAGTACGTAACCAGTAGACCCATCAAAGGATTCTGGTATCAGGACTGTGGATCCATATGAACTTCTTTGAAGGAATAAAGAAAAATGAGTTCTAAACTTTTTCTTTTTGCACTTGTCTACTTTGGTTAAAATGTACTCAGACCAAGACTAAATAGCTGTTTGTGGTTAAAAAGCCACATAATTAGCAGGATATTTGGAGGGGGGGAGGGGGAATCACATTGTTTGTTTATTCATTATTTGTTTGGTTTTGGTAATGGCTCTGCTCTTTTCTGGGGTTTGTTCTGTGACTGGAAGGGTGACATCAGGAGAAAGGAATGTGTGTCTAGCAGGATTGGACAGTGGGCGTTCTGGAGCGGACGGACATTAGGGCGGAAACTAAAACAGGTCTGCGGCATTTAGGGAGAGAGCGATAAACCACAGAGGAAATGACAGCGGGGGAGAAACGCTTAACGCTGGGAACGCCTGCAAGCATCATTAACTGGAGCCGAGTTTTGCATTAAATTTTAGTTTGAGGAACCAGTACTTCAGCAACACGATGTTGTCGATGGATCTAAAGTCTGCTCTTTTGGCTTTTGTTTACCTATTTTCTGCTTCTACTGCGGGGCCTTCAAAAGGCAACGGTAAGAAATGTAAATGGTTATTTCCTAGTAACGTTAAAAACGCATCTAGGCTTCATTTCCTTCGTGGTGTCTCCCTCTCAAAAAAATGTTTTGTATGCATTTAGGTCCTTAGACATTTCGCTCATATGATCGAATGCGTCATTTTAAACTTGTGTGAACAAGTTTAAAATGACGCGTTTTTACATCAAAAAGCTGCAAATTTTACAACCTTTTGAAGACCGCTTAAGTTCTAAAAAATACAGACTATCATTTTTTTATGTATTTCATTTTTTAGATTTCAAAATAAATTGGTAACAAACTTTTTTGTAGATAAGTGGGTTTTCTTCTATAGCACACATGAAACTCAAGGGTCACAAACCTAAATTGGACCTTCACTGCAATTGTTTAGGCTCCCTAGAACCAAAAGCCAAAGAGGTTTATGTTCTTTTGAAGTTTACAAAATGTATAAAATGGCAAATTGTGAGTAAAGTCATTATTCAAGAACAGTGTTCTCTTTGTTATTGAAATGATGAAATAAAAATGTTAACGAATACAGCTGCACTTAATAATGGCCTGATTTGATTATGAGTTTGACAACCCTGTTCAAGAGCAGGGGTTCCTAAACTGGGGGGTCATAAGAAAATTTTCACAATAAATGATGTGATCTCTCATCCTCCATGAAATGAATAAATGTACCATGAGATAAGTAGATATAAAATGTACATACTTGTTTAATACTGATTTAAACATCCTTTAATTGTAAAGTGCACAATTGAATACTTAAGCATCCCATTAAATTATTAGAAATACAGTTAAATTGCAGATCAAATTAATCTCTAAAAGTAAATATTTGGAAAAGCAAATATAATTGATAATTGCTTCACTTTATTTGATGTATTATTGGGGGGTCTGTGGTTTGTTATTTTAGTGTCCCCTGCTGAAAAGTTTGGAAACCCTGCTCTAGGGAATGTAGAATTTTTGTATTCTTTTTAAAAAATAATGTAAAAGCAACAAAAAAATAATATCCACTGAAAAAGAAAAGAATTGTAACCCTATAAAGCATTACTTTTTGTGTCATTCTGGTTAGGAAATGTAGTAAAATTATTTAAAATAAATTATTTTACTTCTTATGAACATATATAAAAACTAATTGGTTATTCAGTTTGAACCAAAGCGATGAAGAACAGAAGGTCTAAAGCAGTGGTTCATAACCCTGTTCCTAAACTCCCCGTGTGCTGAATGCTTTACGTGTCTCCACGGTGACATATTCATGAGTCATTAAAAGACTTCTGCAGCCCTCGGTCATCTAATAATTTCAATCTGATGTGCTTGAAATGCACTGGACAGAGGTTCTTGGTTGGGAGCCACTTGTGACAGATCCCATGTCCTAGAAGAACATCATCCAAAAGGCACCACAGCACCACATCTGTTTGTTTACAAACAGTAATCGTGTTCTATAGTTATATGATCTGTAATGAAATCTGTAAACTCAGAATTTGACAGTCACACTCATCAGTTTTATTTATTTTAATACTTACATCTATAGACAGAACCATTTTGTAGGCTACCTGAAAGACTCCTACCAGAAAATACTAAAACTATAAAGTCGATAATACAGTGAGGAATACGATCTCATTGTGGTGAGACAATTTGCCTGGAGCTCTAAGTAGCGGCAAAGCTCACCTATGCCTCAAACTGTCTTTGTATGAAAATATATCAAAAAGAAGACAGTAATACAACCTGTTAAAAATTTAAATCAGGGATGCCAAACTAAAGTCCTTCAGGATCCGTATCCTGCAACCTTTAGATGTCTCTCTGGTCTAAAACAGCTGAATCAGATTGCTTGATTACCTCCTAAATTGAAGTTCTCCAGAATGCTGCGAAGGAATCCTAATTATTTTATGTAAGCAATTTGAAGCAGGCACGCATCAAAAAGGTGCTGGACGGCAGGCCTGAAAGGCTGATCTGACATATCTGATCTAAATTAAAGTGAAATGACCTCAAATCACTTTGTCTGAAAACTTTATTTGGAGTTTTTTTGTTAACAACTTTCCCAAATGCTTCTGAATCTTCTGTTGATTTTAAAATAATTTGTTTGTTAAACTGAGACCTATAATTGATTAAAAAAAATAAGAAAAAAATACTACTCCTAGAGTAATTTATTTTGTATCAACCACCCAGACTGCTCAGGTCTACTCTGCATAAACTAAAAATGGAGAAGCAGCATTTAGTTCTAATGCTGCAATAAACATGTAAAAGTGCTGAAATCCTAAGTTGCTGTAAATCAAGGTTAAAAACCCATATGTGTAGAGTTGCCTCTGACTGTGATTTTTAAACATTGGTAGTTTAAGTAAGCAGTCAACTACCTGCATAATCATTTTATAACTTCATTTTTAATTTAATGTATCTTTTTTCCCCTCATGCTGTGCCACTGAAATGTACTGTTCTGTGTTTTACTATCATGTTTGTTAATATACAGCACTTTAAAGAGTCTAATAAATGTTTCATTTATTAAATTGCGAACAGGACAGTTTGATGCAATTTGAATTTTGATTTCTTTCTTTCTCCAGTCACAGGACCACGAACCTTTGTCATTGGTCCTGGCCCTTTCACAGATGAGCCAATATTTACTCCTTCGGGTTATGAAGATGGGGAACCGGACCTTCCACAGAACCGTACAATGAGGAATGGAACAGAATTCAGACCTCAAATCTCTGAAGAAGCATTGCAATTCCTGACCGGTCCTGTCTCCACGTTCATCATGCCTTCCTTCTACTCCTTGGTGTGCTGCATCAGCGTGCCCATCAACCTCTGCGCTGTGCTTGCATTTGCTTGGGGGATCCGACCCAAGAAGTCCGCAGCAATATTCATGCTGAACCTGGCTTGTGCCGACTTGCTCTTCGGCCTCATGCTTCCCTTTAAGATAATCTACCACTTCTGGGGCAACAACTGGATTTTCGGCTCGCTCCTGTGCCAAGTGGTCACCGCTGGCTTTTACTGGAACATGTATTGCTCCGTCCTTCTCATAGCCTGCATCAGCGTAGACCGGTTTCTTGCAGTTGTCTACCCTATTGACTCCCTGGCTTGGAGGAAGCCAAAGAACGCCATCATAGCCTGTGTGACCATGTGGATCCTGTCGTTCGCTGCCTCTGTGCCTCTCGTCATCTCCGACCAGACTATTTATCTTGCACAGTTGAACATCATCACTTGCCATGATGTCCAACGCTTTGGGGAGATTTTCTGGTTGAAGACGTATTTCATAACTATCTTTTTCTCCCTATTTGTTTTGCCCTTTATCATCACATTGGGTTCCTACACAAAAGTTATCTGGACACTGAGTGTTGTGCCACGCGGGCTTCCAGGATGCTCACGCAAAAAAAGGAGAGCAGTGGTGATGGCCTTAACGGTGTTGGTGATTTTTGTGCTGTGCTTCATGCCTACTAACTGCCTTCTGCTAGCACACTACTTGGTGCTTAACAAGGAACTCCGGAACGTCAGCGAGGCCCAAGATGGCTCCTATGGACTCTACTTGATGTTTTTGTGTTTGGGCAGTCTGAACTGTCTTCTCGATCCTCTCACCTACTACTTCGGCTCTTCCCAGTGTCAGAGACGACTGTCCAGTATTCTGAAGTGTGGAAAGTTGACAAAGAGCAGAAGTATCACCCATACTTCGTCTGACTCGTGCCAATCCAGCATCAGACCCATCCTGAAATCCAGCCGTAATAATTCCTCCAAAGTAACCTCATCAATTACCAAAACAAGCTCCTTGGAAGCAAACCTCGACAGTCAATGCAATAAACTGCTGGTCTGATCAGTGATATGCTGAACAGCAGATTGAGCCTTAGTAACTGAATCTGACCTCTGCAGAAACGGAAAGTTGTAACGTTAAGGTCCCTGCATAAAATCAGCACTTCTTGTTCAGCACTTAGTAGAAATGGTTATTTAAATTGCAGGTAACCAAACTTCTTGTAGTACTAGAAATGCTTGAGGTATCTTTATTTCAGGAGGAGAAAGTTACACATGCAGATGTAACATCTGTGGCATACATGAAGCTAAATCTGGTATAAAACTAGCTGCAAAAGTGTAGAATGAAACGCTTCACTTTTTGCACTCTGCATTCACATTTGTACATAGAATTTTATGACTTATTTCCATTTGTGAACAGGCTGTCACATTTAATGATTTATTTTTGTATATTTTAGGTTTTAAAATGAGTGTAGTTTAAGGCACAGTGCAAAGCTATCAGCCTTGTGTTTTTATCTTTTCAGAAATGTACACTTTATTTTCTTTTATATACATGCATAGATTTTTATTTTTTGGTTTTTGTGTCTCTAAATAAATATTTGAGACTCAACCTTTTCATGTCTTGAAGTCTGTCTAATACTGAATATGTCCATTAAATAGCTCTTCCTTAAAAAAATAAAATAAAAAATAGGTGCTCAATGATGCCACTTGCTTGTCAAATATTTCTGTTGATGCATCCCATTTTTTTACTCAAATGCTCACACTTCATTGTCAAGAACAGATGATTAGAAATGTACACAGTTCTCAAATAAAACGAAGTAAAAATATCCTAATATAAAATTACTTTGGTAAAAGTCACTGAAAGGAAAAGAACTTAAGTCAGAAATTGATTATAATTAGAAAGGTAAAAATACTAAGTATTAAAGAAAACAAAGCCCAACATTTTTATATATATATATATTTTTTTTTTTTTTTTTTGGAGCATTCACTTAAGGTAAAAACAATGGAGGTAGAATTTGGACAATAATTTCTACAAGAAAGAATAAAACAAGCCTTCGTGTGGAATAACATTTATCCACAAGTTTGTTGTCTAACCCAGAAAACTTATTTATTTGAGAGCGAAAAACAAAATCTTGTCACAGGATATAATCCATGGGTTGAAACTTGCACTATTTCTCAATTTCATCTGTAGATGGAGCAAACCTAAATAAGCCACCCCCCGATTCTGGTTATTTGCACCCAATATGTAGTTTGTTTGGAGTTTATTCTCATGGGAAAAAAGTGTGTTTGCACTAGGCTAGGTAAAGTTTGGTCTCACAATCTTTCATGAATTTCATTTCATCTGAATCACAGTGACATAGATCAAATATGTCATTAACTTAGTTGAATATTTGACACATGATGCAACTCTTTAGGATTTTATATTTTATTGGTAGATATGTCTTGGCATTATCAGCAGCACTGAAGATTACACTGGACACTAAGTAAACCCAAAAGGTTTTAAATGTTATGTTTGTTACTCTTGCTGATATGATCTGCTGTTCTGGACTTTTTGGTTCTGTTTAATTTTCACTTTTCAGTTAGCCTACGCTTTATGTTATTCGTTATCAAGATTTATATAATTTTTGAATGTTTAGTTTTACTCTTCCCTGTTATGTCTTTCTGATATCCATTTTAAGGATTTTTGGTGATTATTTATTTGTCTAGTTTTTCATAGTTATTCTTTTTGTCATCTTTAGATTATGTTTTTCCATGGCACATTTGTTTTCTAGTTTATCAAGTCTTTTTCTCATAATTTAGTTTTCACTTGGTCATTTGTTTCTTTTCCCTTTTGTGTCACTTGGTTCCAAACCCAGCAACACCAATGCGTTGGAGCAGGTGCGGAGCTCATAGAGCAAAGTGCCGGTACGGTGTATCATTTCAAGTCCCCTCACCGATACAGGAGCCGTTTCAAAATGAATGATGCATTAAACTGTGTTTATAAACACATCGTTCAACACAATGCATCTGCCAAAAAAAATCTTGGATCTTTTGCGATTTATCATCAAATTAATCAAGAACCAAAAAGTTGCTTTTCCTGTGAAAATGCAGTGTGAATGCTGTACCCTAAACTGTAATCTGTGGGCTGAAAATGGCAGAAACAAGCAGAAGTTGAAAGCAGAACCTGCTAAATAGTATGAAATAGAAGAAAACTAAAAAGCTTAATTTCTTTCATGAAACATTGCAGAAGCAAACTGAAGCCTACAGGAGAAACGTGGCGGAATTAGCTCCAAAAAGAAAAGCCTAATGCCTGTCCAGAACGATAGCAGAATCAAGCAAAAGCTGATAATATAGTCTTAATGTACTGTTTAGCCGAAAGCTTAAAAGAAGTCAATTCAACAGGAAAACAGTTGATGAAACTTCATGAATTAGAGAAACAATGTTTAATTGCTTTCCTGAGACAGCAGGGAGTGATCACAGAGTCAGATAAAAACAGTCAGCAACTCAGTCAGATGGGTAGAGAGATGAACACATAAGGTTTAAAAAAAAATGAGTAGCTTATGAATAGGTGCTAAAATGCTGAAGAGTATGATGTTGAATAAGGAGTAAAGGGTGAAACTGTGTGGGGAAACATCAAGAATTTGCATAACTGTCGGAAATAAATACAAAAGTGACAGTTGTTTAAGCTACAGAAATTTGAAAATTTAAAGCCAACAACCTTGAGAAGCATGAGAAGCAGAGGAAGGGCAGGGAGAGAGGCTTAGACAAACCATTTTGAGATGTCTTTGACAATAATTGTTAAAATATTGTCAAAAAGACTTAAAAATACAAGGGCTTAAGAAGAGAAGTGTATATAACCTACAGGGATTGGACAATGAAACTGAAACACCCCTCATTTTAGTGTGGGAGGTTTCATGGCTAAACTGGACCAGCCTGGTGGCTAATCTTCATTGATTGCACATTGAACCTATAAGAACAGAGTGTGAAGGTCCAATTAGCAGGGTAAGAGCACAGTTTTGCTCAAAATATTGCAATGCACACAACATTATGGGT